>CAIGQZ010032903.1:3741947-3773826 GCA_903798205.1 Danio tinwini | reverse complement strand
GAAACAACTATACACACTCATTCACACACACACACACACACACACACTACGGACAATTCAGCCTACCCAATTCACCTATACTGCATGTCTTTGGACAGTGGGGGAAACTGGAGCACCCGGAGGAAACCCACGCAAACATAGGGAGAACATGCAAACTCCACACAGAAACACCAACTGACCCAGCCGAGGCTCGAATCAGCGATCTTCTTGCTGTCAGGCGACAACACTACATACTGCGCCACTGCGCCGCATTTTCCATTCATATGTTTCATCACTAAGGATTTCTTTAAAATAGTGTAAAAATCTTGTCTCGTCTCGTTCTTGTGAACCCAATCTCGTGTCTCATCTCATCTCGTGGAGTAGGCGTCTCGTCACACCCCTACTATTTACATTGATATAAACATTGCTATTTACATACCTGTCACAAGTATTAACTGAAATACCCACCAGACTCACCAGAGGGCACTCCAACTATTTGTACACTCAACCAGCCGTTCACCCGGACTACACATCCCATTATGCATTATGTCAATCAACCATTTACAGCTGTTATCAATCTGGACCCTGACACAACTACAGGACATTACACACACACACACACACACACACACACACACACACACACACACTTTTACAATCACACACACAATCTTTTAAGCACCACACTCATACACCTTCATTGTTGTATGTTTCATGTTTTAAATCTTTCTAGTGTTTCTGGTTTCCGTATTTGGCGCTACCCGTTTTGATCCTGGAATGTTCTTTGTTTTATTATTGTTTGCCACCTGCCTCGACCTTTGCCTGTTTAGATTTTTGATTACCATTGCTTTACTATTTTGCTCCTGTTTTGATCATTCTTTATAATGAATATGCTGCATATGGCAACCTCTGTTGCCAAGCCCACTGGAATGTCAAAATGTATAATGCACTTCAATGTCTAAAATCTTTGTCTTCTGTTAAACCTTATATTTCATTTACAGACATTTTGCATTTAGCAGGTCTCTACCCTTCTTACTTCTTACTACCCTTCTTCTTAATTTTCACTACAGCATATGTAGTGCTAACATTTGCACATACTTTAGATTTATTTACACACCTTGTAATTTGCTCTTTTAGTTAGTTACTTTTAATGAAATTAATTTGTAATTAATAATTAACTTAATGTTATTGGCTCTGCATTTGTAGTTTAATCTCATCTAATAAAAAGAAAAATAATAAATGAATGAATGAATGAATGAATGAATGAATGAATGAATGAATGAATAAATAAATAAATAAATAAATAAATAAGTTACTTTAACTTTTCAATTAAGTAGAGTGACAGAAGGTAGATTTTTCCGATGAATCATCTGTTGAACTACATCCCAATTATCACAAATACTGCAGAAGACCTATTGGAACCAGCATGGACCCAAGATTCTAACATTAGTCAAGTTTGGTGAAGGAAAAATCATGGTTTGGGGTTACATTCAGTAAGGGGGCATGCAAGAGATCTCCAGAGTCGATGGCAAAATCAACAGCCTGAGGTATTAGGACATTTGTGCTGCCCATTATATTACAAACCACAGGAGAGGGCAAACTCCTCAGCAGGATAGCGCTCCTTCTCATACTTCAGCCTCCACATAAAAGTTCCTGAAAGCAAAGAAGGTCAAAGTGCTTCAGGATTGGCCAGCCCAGTCACCAGATATGAACATTGAGCATGTCTGAGGTAAGATGGAGTAGGACACATTAAAGATGAATCCAAAGAATCTTGATGAACTCTGGGAGTCCTGCAAGAACACCTTCTTTGCCATTTCAGGTGAGTTGAGTCATTGCAGAGATGTATGGATGCAGTCATCCAAGCTCATGGGATTCATACACAATATTAATTATTTTTCCACTGCACCATGACTTTATATTCTATACTGTACATTATTTCTGTTAGGTGAAAAGACTTTTGTCTAAGCAAAGTCAGACCTTACTGTCCTAATTAAATAATAAAAAATCAAGACATGATCATATTTTATCTTGGTAAAATAAGTGTAATCTAGAGGCCTTTGCCTTTCATATAAGCCACTACTGACACCAAATGATGAACTAGAAGTTGATCATCTCTATCATTTGTTGTTCCTAAAACTTGGACAGCTGACAAGACTTTTGTCAGACGGTGTATGCTGTTTAAGTTGCATTGTCTAATCAAACAAATGCTGTTCTTTTGAACTTGGAGGAAATGTATTATATAATGAATCCCAACTTGCATATTGTCCACACTAAATAGTATTTGAAATTAGAATTAATGAGTCTCAAACGTATGATGAACCAAGTATTAATATGAATGATTAATATTTAATATCAAACATGATGAAAAAAAACAATCTGTTATATTTTATCTCCAACAGCATTGTGAACTTTGAAGTCTTTTGAATGCTTCATTACGCAAACACATAAGCAGATTTCTCTGGATGAAAGACCCACAGATGGTAAAATAATGTGCTGCTTCTTCTACAGTATGGTACGAAATTAAATAAAAAAGACTTGTGGAGGGCTTTAACTAAGGACATGATTAAAGAGGAAAAAAAATTTAAAGATGAAAAGTTGTATTTTTTTCTATCGTATTTTTTTTTTCTGAAAAAAAGGTATACTTTTTTTAAAGCGCAGTAAAAGGTCATTTCGAATGGACAATTGGTTTACAGAAAAGAACAACTATTTTTCACAATGACATTAATTACATAAATAAAAAAAGGTTCAGTTTAATTTGGTCCTCTTGATAGCTAAATTGTGTAATTATGTTGAAAATACAGCTTTAATATCCCAAGACTAAAATACATTCTACAAAATTATTAGTGTGAAATGTTCAATAATTTCCTAAATGCTGTTAAACAGAGAGAAGAGTTTTAAAACATAATATCTTTAATAACTGCTTTCTTTTGTCTAATAACTACTTTTATTTTAAATGATGACAGTACATAATATTGTATTAGTTATTTTGCTATGATTCTATTATTTAGCTTAAAGGTGGAGTAAGTAATTGTTTTCAGAAACATTTTTGTTGTGCTGGTTGAAAGTCTCTTTACATTCCAATAGATAGCATTGATTAATGTAAATGACCTAAATGTATTTATATGTATTTTTATATTCTGGGTAAGGCATAGGACAGAAAAAAATGTTTGTCCAATTAAAAATTGTTGTGCAGACAATTCCCATAATGCTGATAAGTAGCCCAAACTGTCTGTCAACAAATGTAGATTTGTACATCTGCGCACCCGTTCATGCAGATCCACTGTTTGCGCGTGCATGAGCGCCACGTTCACGAGAACACGAGTGACAGCGGTAAAAACAAATGCTGAATTAAAACCTGAATCAATATTGGAGATGGGCAGCACAGTGGGTAGCACGTTCATCTCACAGCAAGAAGGTCGCTGGTTTAAGCTTTGCCTGGGTCAGTTAGAGTTTCTGTGTGGAGTTTGCATGTTCTCCCGTGTTTGCGTGGGTTTCCTCTGGGTGCTCTGGTTTCCCCCAAAAGTCCAAAGACATGTGGTACAGGTGAATTGGGTAGGCTAAAATTGTCCATAGTGTATGTGTGTGAATGAGTGTGTGTGGATGTTTCCCAGTGATAGGTTGCAGCTGGAAGGGCATCCGCTGCATAAAACATAATCTGGATAAGTTGGCGGTTCATTTTGCTGTGGTGACCCCAGATTAATAAAGGGACTAAGTCGAAAAGAAAATGAATGAATGAATATTAGAGTTACTTTTGCATGCTGAAGGAAGGATGACACTGTGGCTGAAGTATTTATTTTAGACAGGTAATGTTATGTTGTAACAGTATTTTAGTCACGCAAAGCTTTTGTAGATTTTGTTGTATTATGAATGGGCAGAAGTGTTGTTCAGCCACTGAAATCTTTTGGTGAACGATTAATGTGACTATTTTCAATTATATAAGAGACCTTTTACAGCATCAATAATGTAGATTTTTATTTAGTTTAACAACAAAACATAAGTAAATAGTGCTATTCCGCTTAGCCCGCTTTACTGAGGTAAAGTTGGTTTTATATTTACATTGGTTAATTTTTAAACATTGACAGCCTGTGACGAGCTCCCTATATTGTTTACTGTGCTACTTTGAATATTCAGTCTGAAATAGTATGTAAGTAAGTGTAATTCTTGCACGCCGGCCAACCACTAAGCATACAGTAGTGGCTTTAGGACAAAGCATGTGAGAGAGTGAGACAAGAAATCCTTGCATGCATGAAATATTGCACATTATGACAAGTTTTGCTTGCTACACAACTGAAATGTGCTAGATATAATACAGTTTTTCATTCAGAATTGTACTTTTATAAAGTATTATAAAGTTTTCTAACTGTCGAATGACATGATCTAGTGGGTTGTCTATTGTCATCTTTAAGGGCACCTATTTTAACCCTTTTTAAGATGTAACATTAATATTATGGTTCTTCTGAGTGTGCCAGTTTAGGTTCAGTTCAAAACACAATTCAGATTTTTTTTTATTATGATGCGTTAAAAAGTGCCATTTTGGGGGCGTGTACACAGTTCGCTGTTTTAGGGGCATGTTGCTTCGCATGAAAATTAGTTTCGACTTCCCGCCCAACTTAACAAGGGGGCCGAGCCAAGAGCTCCCCCGCTTTGTGTATGGCTACAGACAGGCAGACAGAGAGAAGCAACATGAGAGAGAAGACCAGCATTCAGCTGTACATGTACGACTCGGACACAGACCAAGCAGAGAATACAAAATCATTTGTGTCTTTGCATAGTTTTACAGCCAACTATGTGCTAGTTTAAAGCTCAGAGCTTGTAGCCTACACCGAGACTAATAACCAAGCACACTGAATTAACTTTGAATGAAGGGCATCACACACCGGATGCATCACAACACAGCGCGCACATGACAGTTGAAAGTATCGCACACTTGCGGCGCCGGTGTATGTCACCTAATAGAAACTTATGTTTAGAATTCAGAAATACATGCCGCTGGGTGGCCCGGTGCCGCTCAGAGCCACGACACAGCATACCAGACGCGCACTTTCTCATGTTATTTCAAATGAAACTATTCAGATTACGCTCTGTGGCGCAGCAGAAATATGAACAGTGTCCTGAGCAGAGCCAGCGCGTCCATAGAGGTGACCTAGGCGGCAGAATAGTGAGCGAACCCCCCGGTCCTCACTTTCATCCGCGACACCCACCCCCTCCCTCCCGGTCATCCCTTTCATCCGCGACACCGTGAAATGCATTCGTTATTTCAATGAAGGGACGCGCAAGTGAGGCAACGTGCTTGCACTTTCCAGCTGCACCTAGGTAAGATGACAGGGAGCTTCTGTGACGGCGTGAAATGCAAACCGCTGAAGTTTAAGGAAGACGCAATGAAAAGTACACATGTATGCACACACACAAACACTGGCGGTGAGGAGATCGATAATGTGGTTAATGTTGAGCCCAATGAGCCTTACATCTAAAAATAGAGCAAGGGTGTTTCTTTGGTGCCGTCGCTTTGACTCACACGCTGAAAATGGCGGACGTGAAACAACATACTGAGGAGATGGTAATGCGCACCTGTCAATCAATATTGGTGGGCGGGGGACCGCACTCCTACGTCAAGTTGCGGTCGATCTCATCTTGGTCCACAGTTTTTATGTTGTTAAATTAAAAAAAAAGGACTGAGTGTGTTTATATCACCCCAATATGACGGTCTATACACTATACCTACATATATGTCTGTCCAAACAGCTTGAAAAGTAGATTTTTCACCATAGGTGCCCTTTAATGTGCGCGTTTATAATTTCAAGAGGCGTGGCTTTGGACGGCAGGGGAGGGACTGTGTTTCAAAGATGTTATGCTAATGGATAGCATTTTGGCAGATCACTTACTGCACCTTTTAATTGTAATTTAACGGTTTAACTAGGTTAATTAGGTTAACTAGGCAAGTGAGGTTAATTAGACAAGTCACCTGACAACAGTGGTTTGTTCTGTAGCCATTTCTTAAGTGAGCTAATAATATTGAGCTTTAAAAATTTTAATATCCTTTTTAAATGTTAAAAACTGCTTTTATACAAGCCAAACTAAAAGAAGTATGACTTACTCCAGAATACAAAATGTAATAGGAAATACTGTGAAAGTGGCCTTGCTCTGTTAAACATCACTTGGGGAATATTTGAAAAAGATATTAAAACAATTTTGCCTTCAACTGTGTATCCTTACATAGGAAAGCAGCTTTATTTATTTATGTTTGTTTTAATTCCACTGCTTTTACTATAGCATTGTTTAAATAAATGCAGCATTGGCTCCTTTGAAAAACATTCATAAATCTTACCAGCACAAAACCTTTTGAATGGTACTGCATGTATATTTTTAATTAAACAAAACTACTCAGCAAATTGCATTGAGTATAGGCTTTGTCGGCACTTTCCCCACATTGCCTGATTTGGATAATTACTTGTGGATTTCAGACACTGGCAAAACAAAGCAAACAAACAACGCCATCAGCAAGTGCAGTTCATAGTGAATGAGGCCCATAGACTCAAGTTTATAAAGCGAGTAAAAGAGAAACACTTCTGTGGATTCACACTCACACACACACTCCAGCCATAGCCCAAAGAGCAGTGAAAAAGTGTGACATGAAGCCCTACGGCTTAAATAAAGAGCCTCACGGACATGCCAAAGGGTTTTCAGGCCACACAGGGTTGAAATGAATCAGCCTGAGTGATGTTTACAACAGCAAGCGTTCTCTACAGATGCACTATTGAATAGCAAAACACATCAAAGAGCTTCCTAGCAAACATTGGTAATTTTAACATAAGCACATGAAACTCTCTTGTGCTCATTAGCAAGCAGGACCCGCGTTACTGTTTGCACACTTCGCCGTTCAGCCTAAATGAGAAAATTAATGAGCACAAGACCCACCGCTAGCTTCAAACACACACCTGGATTTGCACATACTCGCACCTGGGCTACACGCGGGTACAGGATTCCTCTTTCCTCTTATTTGATTTTGAAGCTCATGGTGGGACTTTTTTTAAATAAAAAAATTTCACCTTCTCTGTAACCTAACATAATCTAACTTTATATTCATGGCATCCATACAGAAAAAAAAATGTGTGTAGGGTGAAGATTACAAATTACAGCATGCTTAATGCATATAAGAGCTAAAAAGTTTAGTTTATTTATTAGACTTTAAGGACTCACAATCCACCCAATCTGTGATTTGTGCTTTAATTAACTTCAATATTATTATTCATGTTTGAAAAGAGTGAACTTTAAGGTATCGTGACATGCTTTGGTGGCTGTCAGATCCTTCTGAATGCCTTGAATGGCCAGAGCCGGCCCTGACTTCCAAGTGCAACCAGAGCCATGTGACTTCCTATAGCTGTGTGACTTCCCAGTGCTTCCTGATCCTGTGCCTCCTGATCCTAAGCCTCCTGGCCCATTGGGTTATCTGAACTGCCAATGCTTCCTGAACCAGAGCCTCCTGACCCACAGGAGTTGTCTGAACAGCCAATGCTTCCTGAACGAAAGCCTCCTGACCCACTGGGGTTGTCTGAACTGCCAGTTCCTCCTGAACCAAAGCTTCCTGACCCACTGGGGTTGTCTGAATCGCTAGTGCCTCCTGACCCACTGGGGTCATCTGAACTATCAGAGCCTGCTAAACCAGAGTCCCAAGCACAGCTCCATGCTCCAGGCTCCTAGCAGCTCCACTCTTCAGGCTCACTCGTGTTGCATGGACCTGGCTCTTCATCCCTCCCCGTTTTACCTCCGCTACACCACCCCTCTCCCTGGACTGTAGTTGGAGCGTCTGGAAGTCACTCCTAGAGGCGACCGCTCTTTCATGATCACCAGCAATCAAATCCTTGCTGATTGCTGGAGAACAACACATCTGTCACTGAACTGGACCACAAATACCATCATGCACCTCACACACACCAGTTCCTGATTCCCCCTGATTACACACACACAGCTGGTAACTCATCATGGACTGATTACCTGGACTTTTTATTCACATCTCACACACACATTGCTGAGTCTTGTTATTGTAACACCACAAAGCATTTTCTTCTTTTGTCTTGTCTTGCCCTGAGTAGCCGTGTTTTGACCCTTTGCCTTGTTTTATTGTTTCCATTGTTTTCACTGCCTGTCCTGACCCTTGGCCTGCTTTGCTGATTATGCTTCTGAATTACGCCTATGATACTGTTTGTACCCATTTGACCGTTGCCTGCCTGACCATTCTCTGTTTAATAAATCCTCTACTCCATTGTTCAGCATCCCTTCAGTTAAAATTATATGTATTGATTTATATCCTAAATTCGAGTTACCAATATGGAACTGCTATCATGCATTACCGTTTACTAACTGTACAGTGAAATATTCTTCTTGACTGACAAACATTCTCACAAAAAAACATAAATCTATCTTTTCACATGTGGCAATTTCACATGAATTTAAATAATGTTATCTAAAAAAGTACACTTAAATTTAAGCATCGGCAGCTATGAGCAGAAAAAAACATACAAACTCACACAGATTTACCACCATTTTTGTTTAAACTTAAAATGCTTGCAATGGATATCAAAATCGAAAATGCATCAACCAGTTCACACAAACTGAACCAAGCCAAACAGGCAAACTCTGACCTCTCAGTTTGATCGTTGCGGTCGTGTAAAGAGCAGTTTTTTTGCAGACTGAGAGAGGACAGAAGCCAGGTTAAGCAGACAACCCAAGAGGAATGAATAATAGATAGAGAAAACAAAGCCATGCCAGTGAGTTTATTTGGAAGTGCAGAGCTGTTTGGATGCAGAGCACTCTTCGCATTATAGCAATTACCGCCTCATCTTTATGTAATCTCTCACTGATGCTATCTATTTGGGAAGGATTAAAGGAGAAACTCCACATTCGATGGGGAAAGGGAGAAAGGTGCAGGTAGAAAAGAGTCCGTATGAAGGGTTTTACTCCTTACTTTTTACCCGCAAGGCTCAAATTGACAAACTTTTAGTCCCACGCACAGTGTATCTGTCAGTATGGATGGAAAAAGCAAGCCGCTGCGCATTTGACAGTCTACACATGCCGTTTGGCAGTTGAATGCGATTATCTTGTGATAACATTTCTTGGGACCAACAGCTCTAAAAAGAGCGAATGAATGGAAGCTGCCACTTCCGTTTATGCTGGAGGGTAAGGAGAAGTCAGGCAGGACAGCAAAGTGAAGCGCTGAGATAAATCGAGTAAATAGAGAAAGCTGTATGTGTGTGTGTGTGTGAGAGAGAGAGAGAGATGGTGTCTACTGTATTTCCAGAGATACAGAGCCGGTCAGAGGTCAGGCGTAAACCTGCTCTGAGGAGAATGGAGGGAATATGTTAAGCGGTGCCCGCAGCTCTGATCACCATGGTGACGTGTTCTTGTCGACCTCTGGCAGAAGGGGATGTGCTGCCAACTCGGAGCCATTAGGCTGAGCGCATGAGCGATGAATGATCTGCTGTATGTTCACTGCTGGCTGTGCTGTGAGATTGATTGTGTCAATGCTACAAAGGGTGAGGGGGGGGGAATAAATCTGACCCAATCTTCCATTGGGGGACATCTAAGGGCAACTTGAAAATTGAAAGAAAAAACAATGTTCAATTCAATAATAGATATTTTTTAAATGATTAAACATCTTCAAAGCTTTTTAACCAATTAATTTCGCATGACATTTTGTTGCTATTTGTTCTTGATTAAGGATAATTTTTTTAGGTTTTAAGAAGTCTATTTCCACAGAACTTTTTATTTTCAATAGAGCTTTTTTTGCTATAGAAATTGATAAATAATGTCACTGTGTGCTCTGTTCAAAGGGTCCTATTATGCTTTTTACACTTTCAACTTGTTTCCTTTAGTGCTGTTTGAGCATGAAAAGATTTGCACAAAGTATAAAGCACAAAGTCCACTCCAATGGGAGCTATTATATCAGCAAGTGCTGTTTCTGAACTCATTTAAACATCTTGAATGTAGTTTAGATATATTTTTCTAGGAACATGCATGTCACAATATCCTAAATTAAAACTATTTCCAGCCAAGGGATGTTAGGGGGAGCACAAAGTCTGATGATATTTCATTGGAAGTGTGTTATTGTCATGTTTAAAGGCCCATGCATACTTGAAGATTTTCACTGGTGCTTATAACATATGTTTAACACCCCGTGACTAAACAAAGATCATTAATGTAAGCATGTACACACTGTGTGCTTGTGTGTATTCTTACATTAATGCCCTTTCGTGAGTCGAAAAACATTAAACAGCATGCTTAAAAGATTATTTTAAAAAGCCTTCAGTTCTTTTTTTTTGTTAAAAAAACTGATTATAAAAATATATAAAGTTTTTTTTATAAAAAAATTTTTCAGGGTTTTAACCTTTATTGGATAGAACAGTAGAGAGTATTGACAGGAAAGACTGGGGAGCTGGGAGGGGAAAGATTGGCATAGTTCCTCAAGGCGAGAATTGAACTCAGGATGCCTTGAACACTGGAGTGCATGTGTTGACACTTCCACTACACTATTGGCACCAACACAATATATAAGATTATAACAAATCAAATTACTTGCTTTCTATTTAAAAATATTCTAAATATATCATTTATTCTTTTGATTCAAAGCTGAATTTTCAGCAGTCATTATCCCAAACTTCAGTGTCTTCTTAATATTATCATCAGTGTTGAGATGTGCTTAATGTTTTTTATGTTGCATTGTTGTTTTTATGATGTAAGAATCATGATGCATTTAGAAAGAATTATTTGAATACAAACTAAAATGACAGAATTTATTTTGTAACAAAATAAACATCTTTAATGCATGCTTTTTTGCATCTTTAATGCATTTTGTCCATGAAAAAAAAACAGTTTAGTAAGAAAAAACAAATTAAAAAGTCCACAAACACAGACTGTTTTGCCCCTGCTGTACTCTTTCATTATTATTATTATATACAAGTACAAGTGAGAAAGGGGGTTAGTTTACATAATCACAGTTGTTAAAAACATGCATTTACAATATGTGACTCACGTTTGTTAGGAAAAAAATGTAAAGCCAGTTACATAAAAATTGCCTCTATGTTAAGTATAAACTTTATTAACTCTTACAGTAATAGCATATTTCAACCAAATATGAAAATTCTGTCATCATTACACTAACCCCACTTGTTCCAAACCTATTATTTCTGCTGTTGAACACAAAGAAGATATTTAAAGAATGTTGTAAACTAGCAGCCATTAGCTGTTTCCATCCATCTATTTCTAAGTGCATTTCGGATATGTGCATAAAAACCGATTTATAGGAACGGCAAGTTTTAAAAATGTGCATAAAAAACATGTGCGCATAACTTAGTAGGAAACACTTTTACCGAACAAATTCCAGTATGCACATTAAAAAAGTCATATGATTTTGTTATAAGAGATCATGTGATGATAAAAATATGTGTGAATAGACAAACCAGCAGGCTGACCGCATTGTAAAACAACTGAAATGTTGTTTTGGTAATTCTAAAAAGCCCTAACCGTTTCAGTATTAGTGTTATTATATGATTGATTACCTCCAGAATTTAACAAGAGCATCTCTGCCCAACGTCTGACACCTTTAAACGCAACAACGTGCTCATTTCATGCGTGTCGGCATACTGCCTTTTGAGGCACAACTCATTTATTAAATAAAGACTGCAAAACACTGCACTGCAAAACAACTTTTTAACTTTTGATATTTGGCACCCATTATTCAGGAAGTGACGTTTTTGTTCTCTTTGACTTGTTGGATAAAAAACACTGCTTTATTCGCACAAGTTTTATGCGATATTCCAGTTTTTCCGCATAAATTGAATTCGCATTTTTGGATGGAAGCATAGCTACTAATTTCCGTTGAATTTCTAGATGGATTGTGGATGTCAATGTATACCATATTCCAACATTCTTCAAAAGTATTCAAGATTTAAAAAGATTGCTTGTGTAAATATTTCATTTTAAAGTAAATAAAGTAAATATTAAAATTTACCATTTAAATAAGTATTTTTCTTACTATCACTTTAAGAATTAACAAATTTCACCAACTGTCAGTTTGCCAAGAGGTAATTAGTCTTGCTTTACAAATTCAAATGAGATCATTCTACCTTATTATGTAACCGACATAAAAAAAATTATATGACCAAAAAATTTGATGACTACCCTTTAAATCTAGTCTAATCCATTTATGCAGCCAGCCACAGATGTGAGCAGGACAGTGACTTGTCAGCATGACTGAACCACAATTTCAAGCAACACAGAAGTTTATTTTCAGCCAGAAGAACCATTAACTCAACAGGAACATGAGTCTCCAGGGCTATTATCACCCACTCACATGGAAATGACAGTTACGACTGAAAAATAGTCGGCTAGTGAGACTTATATTAACCCTTCTATTTTCTTACAATTTGATATACACACTGAAACTATTTTTTCACTGGATTTACACCATTTTTTTTAAGTAAGTGGTTGCAAACAATTTATATGGGCTGCATTTAAACAGTTGCTGGTTTAAATACAGCCCATTTAAATTGTTTGCAACCAGTTACCTTAAAAAATGTAGCAAATCTAATAAATATTTTTTTGAAGTGCTCGGTTCATCCTTCATTATCAAAAATGACCAGCCTTCACTAAACCCTTGAAATAAATCAGCTAAATTTAATTTCAATTCTTAAATCTATTTTATGTGATGAAACAATGTCTTCTTCATCAAAAATTCTGTGAATGTCTAGGTTTTCTCTCATCAGTGTGAAGTTTTTGATCAATGTTTAATTAGTGGACAACACTCGATTTTGACTTTAGTAAGTAAAGGGTATATTTTCTAATGCTAAAAGTATCTGCATAAGTGTAAAAAGTTTAGCAAGACAGTATTCATAAAAGTTAAAGCAGCAGATTCTTACTGTCTGTGTACAGTATGTTTGGGGGGGATGGAGTGTGACAGTGAAAAACATTAAAGGTGCTGATGTAAGTTTTTGACTCTTCTAAAGCATAAAAATACCATATTATGTTTGCAGATGTTTAAGAAATGTGCTAAATGAAGATTATTGCTTATCTGAAAAAAATGCTAAAGTCAGATATTTTGCTTTGAAAATGTGCGTTGAGTACCAGAACGTCTGTCTATGTTTTGGTCCTTTTAACCCGCCCAATGCCAGTTTAGCCAATTAATTCCCTCCAGTATTTCCCAAGACTTTTTTCTGAATTTAGCGACCTAAAATTACTGATTTTGTTGTGGCTTTTCTTACAATTTGCAGCAATGTTTATATAAATATACCACAAAATATACCACTGACAAAAGTCTTTATTATTTATATTTTTCAGACCCAGACATTGGGTTCTGTAACTTATAAAATAACAGTTAAATTTAAAGCATACAATATGCTACTGTCAATCTTGTATCCATATATCTGTATAAATTGTGTGTGCACAAAGATCAAAAGTCACTGAATCATGGTTGCCTTGGTGGAAAACCACATACTTGATTCATTCAGTCATGAAAGCTCTCAAAGCATGCGTCCACGACTAATAATGCGACCTGCGGTGGACAGTAACAGCCTCTGAAATGAGACGCAGATTCAGAGTTCCACATGAGGTGAACAATTAATGAGCAAATAACATTAACAAATGTTAACATTAGGTGAGCGGGTTACATTGTAACCCTGTGTGCTAACAACACGCTACATAATGAGATTTGCAGTTATAGGCAATTGGGCTGTTTGAACCAGACCCAACACAAGAGAAATTTAAATAGAACCATTCAGAAGCACAGAAGCGCTGAGTCACAGTTCTAAAGTTCCATTTCAAATGCTTTATTTTATTATCAAGATCTGATCTTCTGCTGCTTTCAGTAGTATGGCAATAAATGTCATGTAAAATGGCATTCAAACTCACATTATTAGTATTTAACACTGAATAAAGCAGATGAGGTGTACCTGAGGTAATTATTGTCAGTTTTCTGTTGTTCAGCTGCAAAAAACAGAAGCTGTTTCTAAAATATAAATTTCATGTGTTGGTTAGCACAAAAACTCCTTTTAATATATAAAAATATTCAAAACAATTAAATGCATGCCGTTGCATTTATTTAGAACATGACTTAAAGCAGCCTTCAGTCTCCTGTTGGTGTTGTCAATCTGGGAACCTGCACTTGCACGTGTTTTGAACCAGGATTGCAATACCTACTTCAACCAATGGGTGTCAAATTTACATACTGCACCTTTAAGCTGCCTTGACACAATCTACTCTGTAAAAAGCGCTATAAAAATAAAGATGAATTGAACTGAATTAAACTAAAAATGATTTTATAGCTAGCAGCTACAACCGAAGAAGAACCGTTGTACCCTAAATGCGTACAGCCTAGGGATGCAATGATTATAGATTTTGGTTGTACGATTATAGTCTGAGGAATAATCACGGTTTCACGGTTATCACGATTATTATGAAACCATTTTTAAGTGTTGTATATTGCTGCTCAGTAAACAAATAATACAGCAAATACTAATATTAAAAACAAACAATAGTCCAATTTATCTGTTTGTGCTTAAAAATAAGTGACATTTTTGACATTTAAACATAATTAATTTTTACGCTGTAAATAAATGACAGAACAAAAAGTAAATAAATAAAAATAAGAATTAAAAAAATTTTATTTGTCTAATGCAAGGCTCGAAATTACCTTTTTTACTTGGTAGCACTGGTGCTCTCAACTTCAAACATTTAGGAGCACCAGAAAAAACTTAGGAGCACCCACCAAAAATGAATGAGCACCCCTGCATATTGTATATTAACAGATGTATTGTATTTGAAAAGAACATCAATCAGGACTAACAAAAAATTGACATTGATATTTGTGCAATAATTCCAAAATTAATGTCTAATATTTATAAAATATTATGATGACTATGATGACAATAATACTAACAATGTAGTACATTTCTCATTATCATGCTGCCTTGAATGTGCTTAAATGTGAGTTGTTCTCAGAATGTGATCTGCTATAAATAGTTAAATTGTTACATTGACATAAATATATAGTTTGTGTCAAGCAAAAATTAAGCATTGCAGTTAGAAATATATATTTTGCACTATTGTTTTTATATATATATACTATATCAAAGTCCCTATTCTATAGTCTTTGACAAAACTGAATTAGATTTTAAGATTCAACATCCATTTGCGCTGAACACGCAACGCAACGCATTGAGATTTGGGCCATTAAACAGCTGATCCACTCCGAGTTTTCCAGCACTCTCTGAAATCACTCAATTGATCTCGGCTGGTGGATTAACATTCTCTCTGATTAACATGCGCTTATCTGCACCATTATTCGTAACTTTAAATGGGTTTGCAAACCTGTGTACTTTTCATTGCTTCTTCCCTAAACTTCAGCCGTTTGCAGTTCTCACAGTCACACATCTCCCTGTCATCTCAACTAGGTGCAGCTGAAAAGCGTAAGTGCGTTGTGTCGCGTGCTCATCCCTTCATTGGAAATAACCAATTTACACGAGCTTGCCTTAGTTAATAACCTTATTCATAGTTAATCCAGTATGCGTGGTTAATAGTCTCGGTGTACAAACTAGCGCACAGTTGGCATACCTTTGTTTGGTTGCTGCAGTTTTGTTCTGTGCAGAAACGCGATGTTGAGAAGCCTTTACGATTAATTAACCGTGACAAATTAAAGCACGGTTAATAGTGAAACCGGTTAATTGTTGCATCTCTTAACCGGTTTCAACCGGTCAATTGTTGCAAAAGCAACTGCTTTTTTCTAATGTTGTGGTCATTATAGAAAAAGCACTTTTTTCTGCTGTTAAATGGTGCCTGTTGGCAGTTAAGGACAAGTTAACAGGAGCTTAACGATTTTGTAATGGACCCAAATAAAAGACCTCCGGAAGCTTGTTCCGGAAATGCGGATTATCAATAAACTTGGCAGGAAGTGTTCCACTTCAATAGAATGCTGCCCTGTCAGACTCATCCACTCAGATAAAAACCTCTACTCCATAAACCAATCGTCCATAAACCAATCAAATTTCTTCCAGCTTTGGTCTTCAATAGTGGCCCTTTAGAGTAATCTGTCCAATTGATCAATCCATCAGCCAAAGATTTCACTCGTCCACCAAGCTCACCACATCGCTTCCACTGAGGCGTAAAAGCTCTTGGGGGTCATCGCCAATAAAGCCCTCATCAGTCTCAGTCTCCCGAAGCCCCTTCAGAATTCAAACCAGTCAAATTGAATCATCAGTTCTCCCCTGCCTGTCTCTCAGCCAATCAGAGTTGCTCTCCGGGTCATCAGGGGTGGATGCATAATTACTTTATCTGTGCCGTTTTCATTCCTTTTTCATATTTCCTACTGTCTATTACCAAAGCAGCCTAGAGAAAACAAGCGCACTCTGCTCCAGCTGCTCGGCCTGAGCGAGAGAGAATGACATTTATCAAACTATCAGCGGAACTGTCTGGATTGAGTGTGCATATTGATCTGTGTTTCTCTGTCTCTGTTCTTCGTCACTCGCACCCCAAGCCGCCCCTCATTGTATTGTCAATCTGTCATCACAGCAATTTCAGCAGAGAACAAATGTTCTGAATGCATAATTCCCTCACTATTATCCGCATCGGCCCCTAGCTGGCTGCATGGTTAAGTGCACCATATAAAGTGAAAATCTGAATAGTTACATTAAAGAGCTTTTCCTATATGACTTGACCTTTAAAAATGACTTGCGTCTATGTTAAACGCTGTTTCAGACTTGAATAAAACCAGGTAATTTATGTTGCCTTATGAAGTACAATGTTGTTATGGTGAGTAGGGTTGAGTCGATAGGCGATGCCATCTTCTATCGCCAATGGCCAATAGACATCATGAAGCTGAGCCAGCAACAGGTCGTAAAAAAATGGAAAAGAAGAGAAAAACATAGTAGTGCGATCTGTCTGACGTAGCACAGTGCTCATTTAGTAAAGGCACAGCTAAACAGATGTGTTTTGACAGAAACAGTCTGGATTTGAATGTGCCTAATGTTGGAGCACATCTGATCATTTCTGGAAGCTGATTCCAGCAGCGAGGGTCATAGTAGTTGAAAGCCGATTCACCCTGCTTTGACTGAACTCTTGGAATTTCTAGTTTATATGATCCTAGAGATCTGAGTGATCTATTAGGTTTGTATTCAGTGAGCATATCTGTTATGTATTGAGGTCCTAGGCCATTTAGTGATTTATAGACAAGTAGTAATACTTTAAAATCTATTCTGAATGTAACTGGGAGCCAGTGTAAAGACCTGAGGACAGGTGTGATGTGCTCTGATTTCCTGGTTCTGGTCAGAATCCTGGCCGCAGCGTTCTGGATGAGCTGCAACTGTCTGACTGTCTTTTTGGGAAGGCCGGTGAGGAGGCCGTTACAGTAATCCACCCTGCTGCTGATGAAAGCATGATCATGTTTCTCACCGGACACAAAGCATCTGATTCTTCCGATGTTTTTGAGATGATAGTATGCTGATTTACTAACTGCTTTGACATGACTATTAAAACTCAAATCTGACTCCAGAGTTACAGCAAGGTTCTTGACCTTATTTGTTGTTGTTTGACCTTTAGAGCCAAGGTACGCATTCACCTTGAGAACCTCATCTCTGTTCCCAAACACAATGACTTCAGTTTTCTCTTTGTTTACTTGAAGAAAGTTTTGGCACATCCAATTGTTAATTTCATCAATGCATTGGTAGAGGGTGTCAACAGGGCTGAAGTCATTAGGCAGTAAAGCTAAGTAGATCTGAGTGTCATCAGCATAGCTGTGGTAGGAAATTTGGTTCTTTCTCATTATTTGGCTTAGAGGGAGCATATAAAGTTTGAACAATAGAGGTGCCAGAATTGAGCCTTGTGGGACTACACATGTCATGGGTGTCCACCTCGACCTATGGTCACCTTTACTGACATAGTAACCTCTACCTTTAAGATAAGATCTGAACCATTTGAGGACCGTCCCAGACAGCCCAACCCAATTTTCCAACCTATCCAGAAGTATGCTGTGATCGACAGTGTCAAATGCCGCACTGAGATTGAGCAATACCAGCACTGTTAGTTTGCCTGAATCTGTATTTAGGTGGATATCATTGATTATCTTTATAAGAGCGCTCTCTGTACTGTAATGTGCTCTGAAACCAGATTGAAAATTGTCTAAACACCCCTTGGAGTTTAAGAATGTGTTAACCTGGTTGAAAACAACTTTTTCAATGATGTTTCCAATGAAAGAGAGATTTGAGATTGGTCTGTAATTGCTCAATAGTGTGTTATCCAGGTTGCTCTTTTTCAAGAGGGGTTTAACAACTGCAGTTTTAAGTGAGTTTGAAAAAATCCCTAAGAGAAGTGAAGCATTTACCACTTTTAGGAGATCCATTTCTAAACAGTTAAACATCGTTTTGAAGAATGATGTGGGGAGTGTGTCAAGACTGCAGGTTGATGTTTTCATAATTTGCACAATCTCTTCTAAGATTTTACCATTAATTGCCATGAAATCATACATAATGTCTGATTTCTTAAGTTGTGGTTGAGCTTGTCTGACGTCGACACAACTTGGCTGATTGGATGAGCTGATTGCCTTTCTGATATTATTGATCTTATCAGTAAAGAAATGAGCAAACTCATTTCATCAGTCTCTCTACCTTTCCAAAAAGTGTACGAGCATTATTTAAGTTGCTGTTTATAAGGGTTAAAAAAAAAAATCTGCCTAGCGGTGAAGACTGTCTTTATAGATATTATAATAGACTACTAGTTTCGTCTTTCTCCACATACGCTCAGCTTTTCTGCACTGTCTTTTCCTCATTTGAACTGCTGTTGTTTTTCTCCAAGGCCCGTTTTTCATCCCCGTTTTTTTCCTGACTTTAACAGGAGCAATGTCATCTATGACATTCTTAACTTTAGAGTTAAACAAATCAAGGAGAGAATCAACAGAGTCTGCAGATATACTTGGTGCGAGTGATATGGCCTTCATAAACTGCTCACTAGTTCTCATTTATGCATCTTTTTCTGACAGAGACAGATCTGTCTTCAATGGCTGGAGTGATCAATATATCAAAGAAAATACAGAAATGATCAGATAGTGCAACATCCTTAACAACAGTCGACGAAATGTGTAGACCCTTAGTTATAAGTAGATCAAGAGTGTGTCCACGATTGTGTGTGGGTCCTTGAACATGCTGAGTCAGATTAAAAGTGTTAAAAACAGTCATAAGTTATTTTACAGCATTGATTTCTGGATTATAAATGTGAATATTAAAATCCCCAGCAATAGTAAAATAGTCAAACTCAGAGGTTACTATTGATAACAGCTCTGTAAAATCATCAATAAAAGTTGGAAAATATTTTGGAGGTCTGTAGATAATGATCAGTAAAATGCGAAACAGAAAAAGTTCTTGACATGTGGTAGTTTGTGTGTAACTTTAGCTTAATTTATTTATGATTTGGTTATGGGTAAAACAAAGACCATGCAGGGTGAATTAGTTTAAACGGTAGGCTACAAATAATTAATTCGTTATGAATTAATTAATTATTCATAAATATTTAATTCACCACTGCCTAAGATGATGATGTCATCGTCCATTGCTATGTTTTACAATAGATATCGTGTGATGCCAAATTGGTCGACATCGCCCAACCCTAATGGTGAGTGATAATGCACAGTACATGACAGTTCAATATTTGGAGATGTCAGATCAACATTTGTCAGATTTTTGGAAAGGCTTCTTTTGTTTGTTTCATTATAAATACAGTAAAAGTAGATTATAAAATATTATTATTTTGTATTGTAATATATTTCAAAATGTATTTTTTGTTTTACTGTATATTTAATTTAGTCTTTAGTGTCACAATCCTTCAGAAAGCATTATAAACCTGTTCATTATTATCCTTTTTTTACCTCACAGAATGATTTATTTAAAACACTCGACTGAAGTTATGGTGTGAGTTTGTAGTGAAAACATGTTATTACATGTTGTTACATACGAGTCACAACAATGGAGGTGAAGATTCGTGTTATGCAGTTTATTTAGAGTAGGGGTGCCCACACCTTTTCAGCATGCGAGCTACTTATGAAATCACCAAGTGAAAATTATCTATCTAATATAAAAATGCAAAACATATATTTATTTATAAACAAATTGAGAATTCTGTATTTGTACAATATATATTAATGTACCTTGCATAACTGTATGAACCCATGTTGTGCAAAAGCCTACAACTGTACATAATTTTGTCATTACCTTACTGTGATGACTTGCACTGAATGGAATCAGCAAGGGAAACATAGTCCAGACAGAAGCTGCTGATTGCCAGCCTCAAGCATACTACCAAACGATCATAAGTCATGGTGGAGCGATATTATGTTACGATATAACTAGTTTTGCAGCACTTAGCCAAGTTGGTGCGGTTTTATGCACATGCGTGGTTAGCGTGGTTAGCCATGCTTCAGAAAAGGTCAGATATCAGACTGGCTGACATCTATTTTTTTTATGCCATGTGATCTACCTGCGCTAGCTTTGAGATCGACGGGTAGATTGTGATCGATGTATTGGGCACCCCTGATTTAGAAAACAGTCAGGTAGGCAATGGTAATACAGATACAAACTGGAACATAAGGTGTAATCCAAAGAGTATAGTCAGTAACAGGCGAATGTTAGGACAGGCCGCAAAACAACATGAATGATCAACAAAACAGGTCAAAAACACAGGAATGCAAGACAAAGATAACGCTTTGTAATGCTAACTGAAAACAAGACTCAGCAATGTGTGTGAGAATGTGAGGTGTAAATCTAGTCTATATAGTCCATATCTAGACTGATTGTCTTTATGAACTACAGCTGTGTGCAAATAATCAGGGGTGATCTGGGACTGGTGTGTGTGAGTTGCTTGTTGGTATATGTAGTTCATTAACGTGGCATATGTGTAGTACTCCAGTGGTCTACAATAGCTAGGACGCTGGTGATTATAACAAGTGCCATTTTTCATCGACCAAAGATATGGTGTGTGTTTGTAATAGAAACATGTTATTACATTTTAATTCATACGTTTTTTTCGATCATATGTTTGTTTATTTTTCATTATTATCATAACAAAAGATACTAAGTAAATTTAGTGTGAAGAAACGAATAACTTAGAAAAACTATTAGTAATTTAGCTGTGTTTATTAGTATATAGCTATATTATAATTTAATGTATTTGATAAATAAAAATTTTGTTTTCATTCCCTTGCCAATTAACATAAATAAATGAATGGGTATATAACATAATATATTTA
The DNA here is from genome assembly GCA_903798205.1 of Danio tinwini. Taxonomy (NCBI): domain Eukaryota; kingdom Metazoa; phylum Chordata; class Actinopteri; order Cypriniformes; family Danionidae; genus Danio; species Danio tinwini. Next base: position 3,752,573 of record CAIGQZ010032903.1, on the reverse strand, counting down.
CTATACAGTGACCCTTCGTTAATCGCGCGAGTTACATTCTAAAAATAACCTGCAATAGGCGAAATCCGCAAAATAATCAGCTTTATTTTTTACAATTATTATATATGTTTTAAGGCTGTAAAACTCCTGACTACACACTTTATACACTTTTCTTAGATATGCAATAACATTTTCACACATTTCTCTCTTGTTTAAACACTCTCAAAGTTTAAACCTTTGTAGAAAAATCAGTATTATAGAATGAAACCAAAGATCAAAACCATTTGATCTTCATTTAGGTTTTGCCTAATGGCACCCTACTGTTGCATAACTTCTACCTTCCTTTAGCATGTCCAGAAGTTCAACTTTTTGTGCAATGGTGAGCATCTTCTTTTTGGGTGCTACCGCAGGTGTCTTTGATGGTGAACGTTTCCTCAACATTGTGGGGAGAAAACCTGCAAACATGCAGTCCAGCACTTCAGAGTCACACTGCTAGCGATCAAAGATTTTTGTCAATTTGGCAAGCTGAATGCATTCTGTACTGTACAGGAGACACGGCACGAAGGAGATTGATTGACATTTGTCTACAATTCAATTCATCAAAAACGCTTTTACAATGTAGATTGTGTCAAAGCAGCTTAACATAGAAGATCATAGCAAATTGAAACTGTGTCAGTTCAGTTTAGTTCAGTTCTGTGTGGGTTAATTTTCACTGCTGAGAGTCCAAACACTAAAGAGCAAATCGATCATTGCGCAGCTCCACAAGTCCTGAACCATGCAAGCCAGTGGCAACAGCGGTAAGGAACAAACTTCACCAATATGCAAAAGTGAAGAGAAAAAAAACTTTGAGAGAAACCAGGCTTAGTTGGCCACGATCATTTCTCCTCTGGCCAAACTTCTTGTGTAGAGCTGCAGTATAGGCGCCGGAGGCTGGAGAATGCTGCACGTCCATTGAGAAGCTGCAGGTGGAAGAGGTCACCGGCGACTGATCAGGCTGGCCCTTCAGAATCAATGCGAAGACTCGTCTGTCACTGGGGTCTTACAGAAATCAGTCTCATGCTCTCCACTCTTCTATGACCACCATAGGAGATGCTCAGAATACGGCCTGGTGCAGGATTATGGAAACCTCTGGAATAATTAAAAACAACAACTAACATAATTGCTGATGCCGATCAAATTATAATGTCTTTTGGGAAGTGTTCCCAGCTCCGGTTGCCCTAAATAATGCAGACTAACAATCCCTTAGAGGATTTGGATTTCAAAAGCATTTGTGTTTTATGTGTATGCTAATGCAAAGAGATGTGCTTTAATCTAGTTTTAAACTGACAGAGTGTGTCTGCTTCCCGGACTATGCTAGGAAGGCTGTTTCAGAGTTTAGGTGCCAGATATGAGAAAGATCTACCACCTACAGTGGATTTTGATATTCTGGGAATAATCAATTGTCCAGAATTAATTTTAGCGTAGTGGACGTAAGGGGCTATAATACACCAGAAGCTTCCTCAAATACTGGAGAGCTAAGCTGTTCAGGGCTTTGTAGGTAGTCAATCAAATTTTTTTATTTATACAATATTTAATAGGGAGCCAATGCAATGATGAAAGAACTAGAGTAATATGATCATATTTCTTTGTTCTAGAAAGCACTCTAGCAGCTGCATTTTGAACCAGCTGAAGTTTGTTAATTAGACTAACAGGGCAACCACCCAGTAATGCATTACAATACAGCCAGTCAAAATGCAGAACACAATGTGCTAATCAGGACGCAGGACACAATGCGCTGTAGAAAAAAAATCATGTCAAAATTACACAAAAAAAATCTGTGAAACTGCGAAAAGTGAACTGCGTTATTAACCATTTTGAGGGATGTAAACAGTAACAATGGTCCTAACGGAGTTCCTCTTTTAGATTTTTAATTTCTATAGCTTCAAAGAATCCAAAAAGATTCGTATATTAATAAATAATGTTATGATAGCTGTTTTAATGTTAAGTTATTATTGAGTTGGCTTTTGTTACAGTTATTAAATAGTTTGACAACAAGCAGGAAATGTTTATGGGCCAAAGACATTACCACATTGAAATGGTCTATAGCGAGGGACCACTATATTCATCTTTTGAAAGACTGTCTGATTATTAGAAAGTTCAAAAGAAGTTAGAAACAGCTAAAATCAACTTTTTGAAAACTTTTAAGAGAAAAAAAATAAAAGATGCTTTAAAAACCTCGGTTTACCCTTGTGTTAAGGTGCATTTTGGTCAACTGGACCACATATACACAAGTTTGAAACATGCCTATTTGTACCTGGTGTTTACATCGTCCACTTCTGACATTTTCCTGATTTCTTTGAGGGAAAAAAAATGGTCAAACATGTTTTAGACTACCTCTGGAAGTGGTCAAAAGTGGACAAGCTGAAAACCTTTTAGAGCCCCTTAACACCTGTATTTAGCGCTGTCTATTTGTGATCGGTTTAGACAAAGACCAACTGTACAGATCTGAGGGTATTTTTATAATAAGCAACAGCCCAACAGTGCATACTGTACAGTATATGTCCAATTATTATTTGTCCTCCAGAGACCTGTATAATAAAGTTCCGGGGAAAAAAAGTGCATGTGCAGAGAAGATAAAGAGTTCACAGTTTAGTCATCAGAGCTGATATATGGTCACAACACCTCTCATTACTGCCGCTGAACTAGACAGATCAGGATATCTTTAGTGCCAGCGTCTGCATCCCATCATGCTTTGCTCAATTAGCATTGCAGATCACTAGTTGAGTGAAGATCAACACGGTTGGAGATGTCATTGCAGACTCTGAACTCTCACAATTAAAAGGAAATGACTTACAATTAGGAGGAGACACAATTAGCTATGTTTCTGGAGATGCAATTATTTCTGACACTACAGTGTCGAAGATATATGAGATCACGAAAGTTCACTGAAAGAAGAAGAAAAAAAAACTGCCAGAATTTACTGACTCTCATGTTGGTTCAAATCTGAACATTACAAGAAACAAAAATAGGTGGGCTTTTATATAACATCTTGACCACTCCATAAAATAAAAACAAAAGAGGGAAGTAGAGAAAGCAACATAAACGGAGCATAAAATTGCTTAAAAAAAGTCAATTACAAATGTTTAAAAAAGGTGCTGACTTTGTGTTCATATAGCCATTCATTATATAAAGTATCGATGTCTGATCTATGAATGATGTTTCATGTTCATAATCTGGGGTTCATTTTATAAAAGCATTTTTCTATTTTGTCCAATATAAGTTTTATTTTGACCAATATGGTTATTTCAGTCATTCAGTATATTTGCAGGATTCCTTAATCTAATGAACCTCCACATACAGCCTCACAAACTTGTGTGGTAGGAATTACAACACTTGACTTATGTTTAGAAGCATTGTTTGCTATTAATGGCTGCGTCTGAAAGCTTCGGATGTGTCTGAAGGCTGCTGATATGTTCCTTCATTGCTATCAGGCAATAACTCGACGCTCACAGAAATCCACAGCTTTTTGAATCCATCAAGTCTATTTATTTACTTATGTAAATGAGTGTAAATATATTTTTTTCTGTTTTTATATTAACTGTAGAGCAGTTCCATGCAAATGTCAAGTTTTTGAGTAGACTTGTATTTTACAGTCCTGCAAAATACTCAAAAATGTCTCGATCAGTGTTTTCAAACATATATTTGATTTACCAAAGTCACACAAGTGCCAATTTCACATCTGTCACATCTATAACGGAGAGATGTCACATTTAAAACAAAGCTTTTTCCCTCATAAATGCAAATACTGTTAAATAAAATAAGATCTTTTTTTTTATTCTAAAGTGAACCAACTCTTAACCTTTTGATTAGCATTATGTTTTGGGTGTTGTGCAGTTTTTCTACAAAGTATGTTATAAACTGCTAACTCGCATACTTAACACATGTTTATTTTCCTCATTTAAAAATTATTAAAAAGTTTACACGTTAACATGTTATTTTCTCTCTGCTTTGTTCACCTAAAAGGATATTATCCGGGTTACAAATGAGGTTAGGGCACGGGGGTGTGGTTTATGTGTTGTATGTGGATGGAGGCCATGGTCTTTAGCCTCCTTGTTAGAGCAACCGACTCCCATGCACAGAATAGCCAGTTCGATGCCAGCTCAGCACAGGTTGGGTGCAGTAGGACCGGTGGGTTACACTATATACAGTATATATAAACAAGTGGTTCTAATTAAACTAAAGCATTGTAAGCCTTTAATAAAATAACAAAAATAAAATAAAATCAATAATAAGTTAATAAAATAAATATAAAAATATATATAATAATAATAATAATGTAATAAAAAATAATAAAATATTTGTTTTTATGTGTTTTTAGTTACTATACTCTCAAAATCATTCTGCATAATTTTTCCCCCTTTCTTTTTTAAACAATTCTGCACAGAAATTACAAATAATGTCTGCTGATTCTGTCTGGGCCTGCTCTGAAGGCCGCATTTCTACACAAAGTCAGATTGTAAAACAGATTTCAGACAGACTTCTGACTAACAATTTAATCACGTACAACAAAAGAGAATTTTCGGTGACTACAATAGTAATATCTTTCCAGAAATACCATCAAAAGTAGAAAACATTGTTTAAAACCCTACATTTACACACCAAGTCACAATCAAGAGGCTCTTTGAGACACCATCTTTATTTCTTTAGCTCAGCTGTTAGTAATGGAATGCGGATTGTGGGATATCAAAGGCAGGGAAGGATACATCTATGCTACCATCAAAATTCATTCAGAAGTAAGCACCAGAGAGGAAGTGAAACAGAATTTGGATTCAGACATGCTTTGATGCCCTTCAACTTTGGACTGCTGCCTCTGAAAGAAGCATTTTAGAGCTTTCAGACACATACAACATGACATATAGAATTAAAAAGTTCATGAATGGGACCAAATTAAGCAAGCTAGCATCCAGCACAATCTATACATGTTGTCCCACACATATATACAGTTGAAGTCAGAATTATTGGCCCCTCTTTGAATTTTTTTTATTTTTTTTAATATTTCCCAAATGATGTTAAACAGAGAAAGGAAATTTTCACAGTATGTCTGATAATATTTTTTCTTCTGGAGAAAGTCTTTTTAGTTTTATTTCGGCTAGAATAAAAAAAAGTTTTAATTTTTTTTAAAAACGTTACAGACAAAATTATTAGCCCCTTTAAGTTATATTATTTTTCAATAGTCTACAGAACAAACCATCGTTATACAATAACTTGCCTAATTACCCTAACCTGCCTAGTTAACCTAATTAACCTAGTTAAGCCTTTAAATGTCACTTTTAGCTGTATAGAAGTGTCTTAAAAATATCTAGTCAAATATTATTTACTGTGGCAAAGATAAAACAAATGAGTTATTAAAACTATTATGTTTAGAAATGTGTTAATAAAATCTCTACGTTAAACAAAAATTGGGGAAAAATAATAAACAGGGGGGCTAATAATTCAGGGGGGGCTAAAAATTCTGACTTCAACTGTACATTCAACTGTTTAAGTGTATGTTAAACAGTTGAAGTTGAAAAAGTGCTAGTTTGTTAGGAGATTTAAAGCACTGTTAAGGAGAGTGTGCCAAGTATCAAAACTGAATCATGCAATGATGTAATGGAATAAGCAAAACAAAACCAAAATAACAAAAACAAAACACCATGCTTGTTATTAACAGTAACTATCTGACATTATTTTAATCTCAAACCTTTCAGTTACAGACACTTACAGACACTTTCAGCCCACCACCTCCATAACCTTTCTAATGACAATTCCATTCATGTGGTTTAAATGACTTTTTTTGGGAAAACAGTATGTGACTAGCTATAGTAGGTAGTTTCCCCAATATTCCAATGCATTGTTCTACAGTAGTTCCGCAGAGAATTACATTATTGCGCTGAGCCTGGTTTCTCCCAAGGTTTGTTCTTCAATTCCATCATTTTGTGGAGTTCTCGTCCCTTGCTGCTATCGCCTCTGGCTTGCTTAGTTAGGGCTGGTGGAGCTGCTCTTCAGTGGATCAGCCTTCAAGTGTGGCATTTGTATTAAACCGAACTGAATTAAACTGAACTTCAACAGTGACATTTATACTAAACTGAACTGAATCCATTTTTAACTGGGCTAAAAATACCCCAGCATTCGACACTATACTCTTCTGCCTGCCTAATATGCTATTGTTCCAAAATCTGTAATATTGTTATGACTTTTTACTCTCTTTTGTTCATATGTTAGGATGCTTTGGTACATTTACATTGTGAATAAAGAATTGAACTGAATCACTTCCTTGAATAATTCATATGTTCACAAGCAATCAGTCTATTAGTAATAGCATTGACAGCCCAATCAGATCGAAAAGCCTGAATGAAAATATTTGAATCAATCTGATTTATTTAGAGATTATATTGAAGGTTATACATTGTAGGTTCTAAACAAAGGTCAAGGTTATATAATTACCCTGTACACACATGTAATGACAATAAAGTTGAATCTAATCTAATCTAATCTAAAAGGTGGTGGTACTTTTCTAATCTGACTGAGAGGAACACTCTTGGCTTGATTGAAAACATATGACACATGAAACTAGCTGCTGTTTAACCAATGACTGACATGTTATTCTGAAATTTGCACTTGTGAAGTGGAGCTGAACAACGTATCATCAGGGCCTTTCAGCCACAGCCGGCTTGTTTTGGCCATGGGAATGGATTTATTTACTGCCTAATAAATCGAAGCCAGACAGCACAACGCTTTATGTACTCATCATCATCTCCTAATTAGGACCCAAAATAAATAAATATTAAGACTGCTCTTTAAAACAATCAAAACAAGTAATGGTAAGAGAACAGTATCTGGAAAAACAGTGAAAAAAACTGTATATTTGTGTAGTGTGCGCATTTCAAAAATATCAAATCTGAAACCTGTGACCTGTAAATGTGCAAATCAACAGACTTTTTTAAATTATATAATCTATATTTTCTAAATGTTGAAACTATTGAGAAATGAGTGTAATTTTCATATAACTAAAGATGCAACACAGCGTTTCTGCACGGAACAACTTCTGCAAACAAAAAAAGGTTATGCCAACTCTGCGCTAGTTTTTAAGTTCTGAGCTTGTACACTGAGGCTAATACCAACGAACACTGGATTAACAACGGCTGAGGCTATTAACTAAGGGCCAATGTGATTTTTCAGGGTTTTTTATTTTTAATAAATTTGCAAATAAAACATATATATATATTTTTCACATTGTCATTATGGGGTATTGTGTGTAGAATGTTGAGAAAAGAATTGAATTTAATCCATTTTGGAATAAGGCTGTAACATAAAACAAATGTGGAAAAAGTGAAGCGCTATGAATATTTCCAGATGCACTGTACCAAACAATGTTGTAATATAGTTGATCAAAAGTGCCTTTCAGACAGAGGTTCAGCAGCCTTTGACTATATTTGTTCTCTTTAAAAGGGAAATGCTAATCTGTAGATTTACATTAGACAAATATAATTTTTTCAAATACAAAACACTTATTTTTACCATAAAAAAATAGTTTTCACTTATTTTTTTTGTATGTTTTGATTATTTTTGTGCTGTATTATTTGGTTATTGAGCAGCAATAAATAACACTTTAAAATAAGAAGTTTTTATGTGATTTAGGTTTTTGAAATTAATAAATACGTAATAATCTTGATAACCGTGAAACCGTGAATATAATCGTACAACCAAAATCTATAATCGTTGCATCCCTACCTATAGCCAACCAAAACTTTTTTCCTCTAACAGCAAGTCATTGCAAAAATCATTATGACAGATGTTAATGGGTTTATGTCTACCACAACCATTTTTTAATCAAAAAAGTTGTAGGCATGTAAGAAGTCTGATGGATTCTGGTTTTGTGTTAGTGGTCACTGTTTTGCTCACATATTCTGCTCCATGATAGAGCACAGAGCGGATCATATCCGTGAGTCAAATTAATTCTACAAAGAATGCTTTATTTTAAAGCACTATGAAGGAGACTGGAAGGAGAAATTGTTAGACAGGCTCAGCATAGCTTTTAGACTGTGGCTGTCATATGTCGTCACTGTCTTGCGTACTGTAGCCTTACCAAGGCAGAGCTGTGAACTCTATTTTTTTTAAAGGGGACAAGCTACTCATAATACCATGCCTTTTCCTCCTGTTTCAGTGGAAATTATATCAACACAATGAAAAATGTTGCATATTTCAAGGAAAATAATTAAATTAAGTTTTTTTTTTCTAGGTAAGAGCACACTTTTAGTCTTAAGGTGAACAAATAATTTGTGAAAAGTTAATCTACTCAAAAAAAAATTGCAATTTATTTTTAGAGGGTTTATTTAGAACAGTGAAGAGTGGAGACAGGAATGCTTGGGAAGCAGAGAGAGAGGACAGATCAAACCGAGCCAGGCAGTATGCTTGGGCATTCTGTTTGAATGGAGAAACATTAAATTCTTCAAAATTGCTTGCTAAGTTCACGATTAAATTTCATATTAGGAATCACCAATAAAATTAAATGACAACTGTCTCAATAGTTTTATTTCTAAATGTTTGAATCACACAAAATCTGCAGAAACTGACGTCGGTTCTGAGACCCCTCCGCCAGAGAATCTTCAGTCTACAGCAATTGATGATTGGCTCCTGTACGGCGAGGCAGGGCTTCATGACATGGCTCGTGTATTCTATAGTCTTTGCCATGATCACCTCAGTGCTGTGTGTCGACACACATTCCACTTTCAAACGGCAGTCTTTCTCGGATTATGTCATTTTGACAGCTTTGGTGAAATATGATTCATGTCCCTCCAACCCTTTGCATCTAGTGAAAGATGAGTGAAGGAGCACAAAAAAATCCAGCACTGTTTACAATATTGCATTTCAGTTTGAAAAACATTGTAATACTAAAATTAAATACTAAACTAATACTAAAAACTGAAAACTAAAACTAATTCAAATTAAAAACTAATACTAAAAGTAAACTTCTACTAAAAACTAATACTAAAATGTAAACTTCTACATAAAAATACATGCAAACATGTATAATTACATACATACAAACACAAACAATTTACAACACATGATTAAAAGCTAAAGAAAATAAGTGCGTTTTAAAAGCTACAGCAACTTCCAGTTCACACAGACTTTAAGGTTTAGAATCTTATGTGTAGGGTAACTGCATAATTATGCATGCTGTTTATTTATGTAAAATAGTCATTTAAGTACATGTAACATGTGATGATGACTAAAAAGGTGTTACAATGCAAAAAATGTTGGATTCCACACAAGTGATTAGATATAAGTGTGGTTTATTTATAAACTAATTTCAAGAGGATCATGTGCTTATGATTGACCACAGCTGGTCCCGCATCATCCTGCGACTGATTCACCAATCAGACGATTTCTATCTCACTATAAATAACCAGAGTTTCTTATCTCAGTATCTTCGTCTTCAAAGAATCCCCCCATCCACCCCTACTCAACCTCCTTTCTAGATGGGCGACACGGTGGCCCAGTGATTAGCACTGTTGCCTCACAGCAAGAATGTCTCTGGTTAAAGTCCCTACTAAACCAGTTGACATTTCTGTGCCGAGTTTGCTCGTTCTCCCTATGCTCATGTGGGTTTTCCCCAGGTTCTCAGGTTTCCTCCTATAGTCCAAAAAACCCACAACCTAAGTAAATTGAACATACCAAATTGACACCATAGTCAAGCTCTTAGCAAGCCATATATCTCTCTTTAGCCATCCCTATATATGTCATTTGCCAGAAATAAGTAGTGCTGTCGCCTCACAGCAAGAAGGTCACTGGTTTGAGCCTCAGCTGGGTCAGTTGATGTTTCTGTGTGGAGTTTGCATGTTCTCCCTGCGTTCACGTGGGTTTCCTCCTGGTGCTTTAGTTTCCCCCACAGTCCAAAGACATGCAGTACAGGTGAATTGGGTAGGCTAAATTGTCCGTAGTGTAGTGTGTATGGATGTTTCCCAGAGATGGGTTGCAACTGGAAGGGCATCCGCTGCGTAAAACAAATGCTGGATAAGTTGGCGGTTCATTACGCTGTGGCGACCCAGGATTAATAAAGGGACTAAGCCGAAAAAGAAAATGAATGAATGAATGAAGTCAGGGGAATTTATTGAGATCTACCTGAGCTCAAACTCCCCTGCTAATGAGTGGGAGCCCAGTGTTTGAGGATCTAATAAGCTCAGGGCTCTCTCCCGGGACAGCCTGCCAAACAAGCTTTATTATCAATCATCAGCTAAGTGTGAACACTTGAAAGGAATTAAGTTAACTTATTCGCACTGGATTGAACAAAAACAATAAAGCTGTCCCAAAAAAACTCATGAATTGTGTTGTTTCAGCTCATTTAAAATAAACAGTTTAAACGAAAAGCAAATGTAATTTTTTTTATCTACCTTTAAAAAATACTTTGTAAGAAATGATTCATTTAGAGGCAAGCTAACCTGTCAGGGCTGTCCATGTGAAATGACATTCTCTGTCTCTACTCTGTGTATTTAAATAGATCCTGACAAGACAGCCCCACAATGTGATGAAATTACAAAATGACCTAATCCTACCTGAATGACCTAATCCTCCCTGAACACAAACACACACACACACACACACACACACACACACACACACACACAC
>CAIGQZ010032903.1:3726539-3741937 GCA_903798205.1 Danio tinwini | reverse complement strand
CACACACACACACACACACACACACACACACACACACACACACACACTCTTTAAAGTCAAACAGATAGACACACTTCTGCAAAGCTGGAAGAATGGATTATTATTCTGTCGAAATTTGCCTTATTAATTCAGCAGCATTCAGCAGTCACAGAGATCACTCATAGATGGGATGGAAGAAGACGGCAAAGCTGAGACCTTCACCAGTTCTATCTCTCTAAGTAATGCACATGAATGCTAAATAAGAGCAGACAGCAAACATGGTTTGACATTTACCCTCCCTCTGAATTTCAATCATTACTGTTGACATGAGCTCCAGCAGGTCTGTGCCAACAAAACCAGCTCCCCGGAGATGTTTCCCAGATTACTCCAGAGAGAAAACTGCGGGACATGCTAGTACGTGTTCCGCTAACTCGCATTTGTTAGAAACACAGCGGTAATTCTGTGCAAAAATAATGGTTTAAAAACAAACCAACAAGAATAGCAGACTTCTAACAAGAATGCATTTGTTTGTACGTTTGTTGGGCAACGATTACATAACAGCAATGTGGTGTAAAGACAATACGGTTTTACTCATGGATATTTTTGTTTTTGTAAACATACTAACCTTAAAGTCTTGACTCCAAAAAAGCAGTTCAACATTTTCTGTAAAGTCTAGATCGGATACGTGGTCTGCCGGAAGTGCGATATGCACAATTATATAGCTGCATTTTTTTATGACACTGTATAACAATAATTAATGTTTTTACAGTACTGTGACGGTTGGGTTTAGGGTTGGGGTGGGAGTAGACATTAATAAAATACAATAAATAGGAAATGTTATAAATAATATAAATAATTCTTGTTAACTTCCGGCTGCAACCATATCTGATCTAGCAACAACAAACATTTTCATTGCTTTTGCTAGGAACAAAAGAGACTAGATTTGTCACAGTACCAAAATGTTAGTATTCTGTACCAAAACCAGTGAAAAGTACTGTACTCTATACTGTACCAAGCTAAACAAAAAAAAAATACTAATTAACCAACCCCCTATACATATTACCAAAGTTGAGCAACATTTAAATGGTTATAAGTCTGTAATACGTTTATAATACGGTTATAAGAGTTCTAAGTCTTTTTTTTTTATCTGACAAGGTAGAGAAAATTCCAATTCCATCCAACCCTTTCTCTCCAACTTCAATTCCTGTATAACAACAATCCTGTCTAAAGGGCAAAAAAAAGAAATCTTAAAAAATAAGAAAGCTTAGTAACTCTGTACTTGTATCTTGTACACAGCTGTTGCAACCGTCCCAAGGATCTGATCACAACCTCGCCAGATTTAACACAGCATCTGATCACCATTACAGCTGAAGATTCTCTTAAATGCTCACCTTGGTGTTTTCTCTGGTCTCCAGTGATCTCTGTCATCTCAATCTCACTCAAGTGTTTTCATTGCCTATGCTCTCCTGTAATCATTGTGAGTTTTACTTCACATGTTGGACTCTGTATTACTCCCACTGATCTTGATCAGACATCTGCATTAACCATATGCCTGTTGATTCAGGGATTACCCGTTTATATCTGTAATTATTAAAGCCCGTTGTGGCTTCTTAAACGAAAAACTAATAAATCTACACAACTTTTAGTACAATGTTGCCACATATGAGGTTATATTTGTCGTAGAAACAATTTACATTAGGACATATTTATATAAGATAAAAAAAAGAACATAAGAAAGAAATTGCAATTAACACATTCTAATTTGTAAGTAGTAAGTTTGTAGAAGTAAAAAAAAAATATGTGATTAAAGTGTTAAACAAGATAATTGGAATACACATACACCCAGTTACAGAGAAAACAACACAAATGTGTTTGAAAAGTGTTAAAATCCAGGATATGCATTACTGCACACAATACCACTGACTGAAACATAGTTAAATATTAAGCTTTGCCATCATATAAATAGGTTATATTTAAATAAATATATATATTTTTTTAATAAAAATGAATATTTCTGATAATAAAATTCAGTACAACGACACATAGTACTGTATAAATGTTTGTATTAGATACAACAAATAAATCATAACATAATTATAGCTATTTATAACATAAATACAGCTTTAGTAAGCGATTTAATTCAATTCACCTTTATAGCTATAGCACTTTTACAATGTAGATTGCGTCAAAGCAGCTTCACATAGAAGATTATTGTACAAAAGCACAAAAGACTAAAAACATGAAAAACAATTTTTTTTAAAAAAGTCCACTAAACTTTTGAACAGTACTGTAGCAAAATATCATGTGAGCACAAAACAAAAATAAATCATAAATAATCATAATACTTAATGACTATGAAAATAATAAGCATGATTATCATACATTACAAGACACCCACTGAAATGTGATTCAGGGTAACAATAATTTATAAATCAAAAAACAAATCTTGTCAGGCATATTTAAAACATCAATATTGCTAAAAGATCTTAGTGCAGCCTCAAAAAATGCATTAATTAGTATTATAAATCCTTGTTCATTGCCAGTATCTGTCACAAAAAAAGGCAAAGGCAAGAGAAACTAAATTAAATCAAAGGTTTAATAACAAAATCACAGAGATAAGAACAAAACACCAAATCCAGGGCAAAAACAACAACAGCTAAAACACAAAACAAAAAACATGAATAAAAGCACAAAAACATGTTCAAATGCATTTAATGACAAACAAACAAAAGTGGAAACAGAGGCCTTAAATTTACTGAGCAAACCAAGGGTTAATAACTAAATGATGAAAAAAGGGGGTATAAAATGGATATAATAAAGAACTAACTAGGGTACCATAAGGATGACGCAGGGGTGTAGCACTGAAAACAAACAGAAGTGAAACAGAACAGGGGCAAAAACAAACAGGACCATGAGAATATCCTTCACACCTGTAGGTTTTACCCATTTTATTGATATATTACCCATTTTGTTTGTTTATTGGTTTTAAATCATATCGAAATCATTCAAAATATAATACAGTTTAGTCAGAATTATAGTGTATTATTAAATTTTTTATGACACTGAAACATGACTCATATTTTACTTTTTTTTCACAAAAGTCTTTAATCTAATATTAAAATAGCTACTTGCATTTAATATGCTTTTGATGCACATGTAAATCGCATTTCTCGATTTTGACTCCTATTTACACAAAACAATCAGTTGCAGGCGCTTAAATTGTGGAAAACCCCTTCATAATGCGTGTTTAATTGATTTGGTATTAATTTTGTCAAATCAATGAAAATTCAGAAAATTGGATTAGCTTTCATAATATTAAAAAAGCTAATTCCCGCCCACAGATCCTCCCTCAAAGTGGTTTAAAGTAATCAAAAGTGGGTGAAAAAAAAACAATTAAATGTCAGGTGTGAATGGTAGTGTGTCTCTTTTGTTTACTTGTGATCGTATTGCCAAAATCCTGATACCATATAAAATGGTATATATAAAAAGGGCCATTGTCTTTTTTTTAGCTCTGTTAAAGAGCCCCTATTTTGCATTATAAAAGCTCATATTTTGGTTTGGGGGGTCTCCAATAACAGGCTGATATGCATACAAGGTCAAAAAAACACTTTCATTGTCTTATAATATGCATTTAGTTTTACCAAATTAGCCCAATGACTCCCATATGATACGTTCAGCGATTCATTTGTTCCCAAACGCCTTTTTAAAACCTCTCCTCGATTATACTTATAACACATAATTAAACACATATTTTGCAAACTACACAAAATGAGGCAACAATTTCAATCCCACTTACATGTTATGATCCACAGGAAGAAGAAACTGGTCCATATCAACTGTAACAGTTACTGACAAAGTCCCTGTCAAAGTCTAACAAAGTCGCATAGATAATAGTCTCTGCTGCTCCTTCCTTTATTAGCAAACGGCTGACGAATCCTGCGTTGCAGCTTAGAATATTGTATCAAAAATCATAAAAATGACAGAAACAAACACAACACACGGTTGGCTATACTGTGGTATTGTGGTGAAAATGAATATTAACCCTTTATTCCCTGCAGCTGAATCTCCATCTGTCAGTGATCGTCATCTTCGCGTAATGATCAGTTCCGTAATCCCCTGCGGTCCCATGCTAGTGTCTGAAGGGAAAATGCGTTCACAACTGGTACTACATATTTGGTGATGTACTGTATCGATGTTGACGCGTTCAAGTAAAAGATTTAAACTCAACACGATTCATTTATTCGACTTTGAGTAGACTATTTTGCTAAAGAATCAATTTTTTTAAACGTGATGCACTTTCAGATTTACCCGCTGGATGTTTTCATTCACTTAATGCTTTGTTACACACTGCAAGGAACCTCATTTTCAAAAACCCATAATAGGGGCTCTTTAATAAGCAAAAGTGTCAGCCAATCACAGCAGTGGGCATTTACTTTTGAATATACAATTGGCCACGCCCATTTAAACAGAGTGTTCTAAAGAGAGGGTCAAAAACAGCACAGAAAATAGTTTATTACTTTTAAATTATGATGTTTTTTTGATGTAAAAAAACTTACTTTAACAGTACAAAATAAAAAACTGAGTTCATAGCCTCTTTAATCAAACCCAAGTGTTTTCAACAGTGTCCTCATCATCATTCTGAATAATCTCTGCGTATGCCATGTGCTCACACATGGCTACAAACAAGCAAATTTACATCAAAGAAACTGTGTTAATGGTTCTACTCCACCACTCACACTGCCTTCCTCTATAACATCACATATGTCATCTGCAGCCACTGGAAGTCCCTTCCCTCCTCTCATCCTCTGCTCGTTTATTCTAACAACTTCATCACACGCTTCTCTATCCATAATTCATGACAGTTATTAGATTTCATCTTTGGTGTGTTCTTCCAAGCAAACACAGACAATCCAGCTCATTTAAAAACATCAAAATGCCTTCGCATCCAAAGCCTCACCGAGGCGAGCGAAAATTAATGCTAGGACATTTTGGCCTGTCCTTCATAGAAATAATAATAAGAAAAAGACACTTTATACATACAGTATAGAATAATTTAATATCTGGAGCAAGATATCCAGAGCCAGTGTCATGTATATATTAACAATTTATTAATTTACAATATGTGCATTAATATGCATTGATTCATGCGTAACTAATGCACAGTTGAGTTGTTGTATGAAAATTTAAAAAATGAATTAATTGCTGCATCAGCAACTAACTGACTATTTGACTGAGTTAAGTCATATAAAGTGCTATTAATTACTTGTGTTCTAATTATTTTACAGCACAGTGTTAATTATAAATGTAAATTAATGTGCTAATTAACACAATGAGTTGAAGCCAAATAAATATGAGCTAAGATAATATATTATTAATTCTCTTCATTAGTTCTGATAAATAATTAACACAAGCAAATGGTGAAATGAACCTTATACTTAACTTCTTTCTTTCTTCCTTCCTTCCTTCCTTCCTTCCTTTCTTTCTTTCTTTCTTTCTTGTGAAATCTACTCCAAAACTTAACTACATTCTCTTATGCTTGCCAAAGTTACATTTAACACTACAACTTAATTGTTATTTTATATGAATATAATGTCACAGATTTCTATTTTAATATATTTTAGATACATTTCAGCACCATTAATCCAGTCGTCTGTGTCAAGATCAGAAATCATTTTAATATGAAAACAGTTGCTTAATATTTAATAACTTTGTCACATTTAAGTAGAAATGTATTTAAGTGAATACATTTTATAAAAAAATTAATAAATAAATAAATAATAAATATTTTGTGAAACTATAAATGTATTTGCATTGATCCGTTTTACTTGTTGAATAACAATAAAAAAATAAAAAAGCAAAATAAATGATTGTCCTTAAACATCTATATGAAAGCGTATCTTTTATTATTTATTTAATTGAAATTATTATTTTTTTTATCTGAAACTTACTAGATAATGTAATAGAGTAAATGTATTTAGTAGGCATGGGATGATAACTGGTTTTAAAGTTTATTGTGGTTTGAAAAGGTCAAGGTTTTAAAACTGTAAAAATGTTCTGTCATACCATTCCTACGTTTTATGTACGTTTTTTTAACAACTACTTTATTCAGTTTTTTAGCCTTTTAACCACATGTTGTTAATTGATGCACAGACACAAATTTAGTTTTATTTACTTTTTATTATTTTTATTAATTAAACCAAGAATATAAAGTATTTTTAGAAACATAAAAGCATTTGTACACACATTGTAGCTGCCAGCTTCTTGCATCTGTGTTTTTTTCATCCAGGCAGAAAAAAAAATCCCTTTCTGTGATTGGAACAAATCGCTTATAAACCAACTTCTAAGCATGGCACAAAGCTAAACAGTGCAGTGGCTTAATTTATATCCAAAACCCAATGGTTCTTTAAAAGATATCCAAATATGCCTTTTCAAGTCGTAAAGAAAACAGTGTTTTTGAAACGAATGAAGACAGCAGAAGGCAATAATGTATTTGAATTATTTAGCCTGACATGTTTACTGCTTCAAAATATTTTAAATGTTTCTTAAAATAAAATATATTGCATTTAAAGGAACAATTTTAAATTTTTTTTTACCCAGACATTTAAAAAGAGAATATTTTAGAGCAGTAATCACTACCGTCAAACCGTGATATTTTTATCCAAGGTTATCATAGCATCAAAATATTATACCGGCCCATGCCAGTATATAGTAGTTTACTAGCTTTGAACAGACAACTGTAACAAAGTCCTATTCTTGCAAGCAGGCAGCTTGGTTGAATATATAGCGATTCGGTTTTGCTGAATCACTTTACGCTGCTCTTTCACAGAATGTAGTCGTGGTGAGAGTTCAAGCTGGGTTCACCCACAGTGACCCAGCCCCAGAGAGCCTGAACCCAGTGAACTGTGGACAAAATGAATCACTCAAACACAGACACGTCTGCTCTGCCAGAAGAGCCACTAAGATGACCAGATTCTGAGAGATAGCCAGAAAATATGCTGTGTTCTTAATCATCCCTGCCTTATAGACCCAAAAAACTACATATTTACCCTCATATTTTATTATGAGGAGAATAAAAACTATGTGTATCTGATCAGTCTTATTTCTCATGAGCTATTTACTTTAACTTTTAATCCCCCTAATATCACAAGAAAAAAAACGGATCAACTAATATTTCCATTTTAATTTTGTGCATTTGTTTCTAGGTTAAAAGTATAATTACACATGCATGCATGCAATGTTACTATGATTTTCAAAAAAACAACATAAAAAAACTCAAATTATTTTTAATTCATTTATATAGAGCTTTTCACAATTATTATTGTTCCAAAGCAGCTTGGTGTGTACATGACATCAAAACCAGGACGAGTGTCAGTAGTGTAGACAGTATGCTGTAAATCATATAAATAGTTAATCTGCAGTTATACAATATAACTTTTTTTTTCTTTCTTTTTTCTTGGCATTCCGCTACCTCTGTGGACATACGGTGAAACAAAATGTGTCTTGCAGAACCACGGTGCTACATTAATAAACATAAATATAAACATACAACACTAGACTTAAGAGAAATTTGAAAACTTATACATGGCTAGACTGTAAAAAAAAATGCTGGGTTCCACACAATACCTTCATGTTGTCCCAACACAAATCAATTAAGTTAAGTTAATTGTTTTTACAAATTTAAGTGGATTGAACATAAAAAAATTTAATTGTACCAAAAAAAAAACATTCTGAACTTTCAGCTTATTTTAAATAAGTTCAACAAGCAGCACAAAACATTTGGTCACCTTAGAATTATAAGGTTCTATCTGCGTTCTGAATGATTTTGAGATATTGAGCTTCACCGTTTTTGTATTCCATAGCAAACAGTATGTGTGTAACATTTGTTTTTTAAATAAAACATCTTAAAATGTAAACAACTTATAAAAAAAACATCCCATAATGTAAATAAGTTGTCATTTAATAAGAATGTCAATAACTCAATTTTGACAAAAATGTCAGATACAACCTTATAATTCTATGGTGACGATTTTTTGAGTATAACACAGGGTGTACTCACACTAGGCTATCCGAAACGTTTAATAAGTGTAATGCCCCATTCACACGGGGCATCAACATCAATGCTTCCCATACACTTTAAATGAGTGACGTCAAGCGTTGCCGAACTGAATTGCGGGTCCATCTGTGCTGCTTCAGAGGTGTTGCTCGCTGCAGAAATTGGGAATTTCTCAACTTTTCAAGTGCCAATGAAAGTGTCAGCCAATCAGATCAATTTATGCATATTCCCCAGCTCAGACAGTAGCAAATTGCCGATTGACTTGTTTCATTGGCTGATGCTGCTATGACGATACCGTCTGCCCTAACTTCAAACACACCCTCCATCAAGCTTTGACACTGAAGCCCCATGTGAATCGAGCGCAAGTGCTCTGAATCACACCTATGCTTGTAGTGTGAGTGCAAAGCACACCTGAGAGCGAAACATAAGATGTGACGCCTACATTTAAGGGATTGTTTCTTATAGATTAATTAATCATTCTTACTTGTCAATGAACGAAAACTGTCATAGTTTATCAAAGTTACAAACCCCTCGCAGCAGGTCAGCTACCACCTTAAGTGGTATGTGTAGCACAATGACTTTTATGAATATTTTCAAGTGTCAAAAGTGGTGGATCTGCATCCCAAACGACTTAAAATAATACAAAACTATCTAACTAAAGTAATTTTTTTAACTGAGTGAGAGAGCTAAATGAACAATCACATCATCAATGATGTAAGCGTGCTCGGGCTTGGAACAGGTGAAACTGCAGTGTGAGTGCAGGCCGAGGGGGAGAGGGGACGGGGGACAAGCGTGTCCGAACACAGTTCAAGGCAACCGTGCCAAGTGTGAGTACACCCTTACTGAAGCGGTAATCTAACTGCAGATACTATAAATTGTTGGCTATACATATATACTAAGACAAGCACTATACAAGCACTTTACATAATACTTTACAATATTGTGCAAGATATTGTGCAAAAGAGGTATTTAAGGTTTAAAAAGTATGTAGCGAAATATGATTTGTGGGTCATTTACAAGTAAACATTTGTGTTGTTTGGAGTGTGTTTATTTGGACATTTGTGTTGGTTGTCCTTGGAGTGTTTATAATAAAGTACTGTATCTCATGCATAAAGTACCAAGTATTATATACCCAAATAATTATCTGATGGTGTTTAAAGATAACAGTGCATATTCACTATGATGTTTAGGGGGTAAAAAGAATAAAACCAAAGATCTGATCCATCGCATTTCACATGAACAAAATGTTCAACATCAAAGCCACTCTACACTAACACCCTGAGTCAGATGCGGCAAGTTTTTTTGACTTTCATTGCCTTTAATATTACAGGATAAAAACAGATAAATCTTTAAAATACAAAAAACTAATGAATCGCAATCTAATCTCCCAGGAGGCCATTACTTACAGGAATTTATAGTAGTTCTGATGGCAAGTTTTATGAACCTGTTTAACTGACTGTGTAAAAAAGCTTTTCACACAGCTATATTTTCAGATGAAAGACCTTGAACTGCATGTAAACAGCAGGTGATGTACATTTTATTTTGTTTTCATCTTAAATTTTGCAACACAATATTTTTTTGCTGATGAAGTAGGGTTTTATAAAGATAAAGGCATAGGAGGTGCAGGGAGAATCCATCTTTCCCTGAGGTTTAGAGACACGAGTTGAGCCTTTAATGAGAGTTTGACTTTGATTTCTTAGTCCTGATTTGTCTTGTCCTCTTCCCTCCAGTGCTTCCATTTTTCATCTTATTATTTCACACCATGGTGTATCGATCCAAAAACACCACTTTAAACATATTTTCAGGATGGTGTAAAAAAACCATGTGTAAATATGTATTTAAGCCAAATAAAGATTTTATATAGTAATATATCATTCGGTATATTCTTCACTTAAACATTATTGAACAAAATGAATACAAATAAAAAAAGGAAAGAAAGGAGGAATGTTCAGACAAATGTCTCACACTAAAAAACATTATCTGGCGTTTTTTAAATACACTAGTCATCATAAGTGACAAATCTGTCTGAATAATGATAGTTGCACAACAGAACGGATAAAAAGTATTGCTTAAAGGGTTATTTTACCCCAAAAAAAAACTAAAATTTACTCACCCTAAAGTGGTTACAAAGTTTCTTTATTCTGTTGCACATGAAGATATTCTGAAGAAATCTCAAAATGTGTAACCATTGACATATAGTTCTCTGTGGTTAAAAGTTTCCAGCTTACTTTGAACTACTTTTGTTTAACAGAAGAGATAAAGTCAAACAGGTTTGGAACAAGTGAATAAATGATGACAGATTTTTCAGTTTAGGATGAACTATCCCTTGCCTTTTCTTTTCTGACTCTGAACTGCCTGAAATGAGTTATTAATAATCACAGCATTTTTTTTCGGCACAAACTAACATAGGTTTGTAAGAAATGTGCAAAATATCAGCCAATATTCTCCATTGGCTGCATGCAGATATCTAATTTGTCCCTCAAACACTGTAGCTGAGAGTTTGGTTTGTGTTGTCGAAGTGTTGGGAAGATGCTGTTTCCGTTTGAAGTAAAACCACTCTGCAAGCACGTCTAAAGGATGGAGACTTATAGGCTCAAATTGAAAGACTGAAGTACATTTCATTGTTAAAGTAACACTATGCTTTACAGTATATGCGCTGAGGAATCACAAGAAAAAGGAGGGGGGACATTTTAAAGATGCACAGAAAACCACGCAAATCTGTGCAGTGCCATGGAAGAAAACACTTCCTTCTTTCTGAACCCAACATTAGAAATGAGTGGATGAAATTTCTTTTTATTAAAGCTCCAGAACTTGGCCCGTTGTTGACTTTATTTTAGTGCAGATTCATTTGCAAAGGAATATTTCATGACTGGATTTCAGAAAGATTGAAAAATACTGGAATATTACTATTTGATCAGACAGTAATGTTGCACCACACAAGTGTAATTTTTATTATTAATATTATTATATTTGTGTCTACGGCTTTGGGTGTGTTTGTTTTTGTGAATTGTGGGGGCATTACATTCACTGTAAAAATGGCTGTGATTTCTAGGGCTGTGTATTGGCAAGGGCCTCACGATGCGATACATATCGCGATACATAGGTCACGATACAATATATCGCAATATATCACAATACAATAAATATTGTGATATATTGCAATAGTTTGTATTAGTATGTGTGTCACATTACATTGACAACTTGATAAAGTCGACAGACAAATAAAAATTCCAATTCCAATTTATTTTCCATCCAATCCAATTCACTAAAACTGCACAGTGTGATTGAACAGAGAACTCTATATATTACAAAGCTTAAATGGCATTTATTTTTTGTCTAATTCAGTACTCCCTGGTATAGCGTTTAGGGTTGGGCTATGTTGACCAATTTGGCATCGTATGATGTCTAATGTGAAACATGGCGATGGACCATGGCATCGTCGTCATAGGGGGAGGTAAATTAATTATTTATGAATAATTAATAAATTCATAACCAATTAATTATTTGTAGCCTACCGTTTAAACTACCTGACCCGCATGGCCTTTGTTTTACTCATAACCAAATCATAAATAAATAAATAAATAAATAAATAAATAAATAAATAAATAAATAAATAAATAAATAAAGATAAGTTACACACAAATTACCACCTGTCTATCACTTTTTTTTCGCAGGACTCTGGCATGACTAGGCAAAGTGAACTGTGCCGTTATGGCGTCCACACACTTGCTTGGTAAAAAAGCTGCACAACCAACAGGAACTAACCAACAGTATCTGAGGTTTTCACTAAAATTACTTAGTACAAGCGTGAAAGCGAAAGACTTAAGCTGTGTACTGACGCTGTGACACGTTACCTGAGAGAATCAAAAGACAGAAGAGTCGTTAGATAGGGACAAGATTAATTAAATAGCACGTTTACCAACTAACTTATAGTGAGACGCCATTCAGCGGTACATCCTCGATAAACTGTCTGTACCAATGACTGTATGAAATATAGTCCGTACACTGTTCTCTGAAGCTCAGACAAGCGCATGACAGTGTGTGTGTGTGTGTGTGTGTGTGTGTGTGTGTGTGTGTGTGTGTGTGTGTGTGTCTGTGTCTGTGTCTGTGTTTGGTGTGTGTGTGGGGCTGTGGCTGTGTGTGTGTGTGGGGCTGTGGCTGTGTGTGTGTGTGTGTGTGTGGTCATGTGATGTGTGTTTTCAGCAGACAGAGGACTGTTCAGAAATGCTAGGTGAAACGCCAGTTTGGATGTGGATCATTTTCATTCTAAAATGCCATTTTAAAACTAAGCTTTATCAGTGTAAACGGGGCCTGAGTGTGTGTTTTTCACGAGCGGGTTTGCAACGGGGGCGGTGCGGAGGATCGGTAATGCCGCCTCAGCATCATGATGTCTATAGGCCATCGGCGATGGCATCGTCTATCGACCCAACCCTTATAGCGTTAAAACCAAAGTGCAGCCACACCTCAGCTCTAAAAGCTGGAGGCACCTTTAAATTTTCTACCATGCTCACTCTTGCTTACTGCTGATACCGTACTACTTGCCGTTTTGTTAATCACGAGTTAGCGACATCTACAAGAGCGGAGGAGGAGGTCATTTGGCACAACTTGAATCGATTAGTGACGTTGGACTATCGATACACTATCGTAAAAGAAATTAACGCGATAGATGTATCGATAATATTGCACAGCCCTAGTGATTTCCACTGTAAAAAACTGTAAAAGTGGTACAGTAAAAATCCGTAACCTGGTTAACAGTATGTTTCCTCAATATATACGGTGAATAACCGTAAATTGACTTTCCCAGAATTCCCTGCATGGCACATCACTTTTTATGATTTTTGTTGACATTACTATGGATCTTTTTAGTTGTTTCCCCATCAGTAATGTACATTAGAGATTTATGTTACATCTAATGTTGATAAACAATGTTTATTTCATGACTTTAATTGTGTGTGTGTTACCATACTGGTGTTTAGTATATGTGTGAATGACACTGAGCACCTTCTTTATACTGATAAACTTTTCAGCTTGTGGGAAAACTTGTTTGCACTGGTTCATTATGTAACTTTCTCATCACTTCCTGCATATGCATGTGTTCACGTGTCTATCTGTGTAACAAAAGATGTGATGTGTAGATGTTGGTACTTCAAAATACAGACATATTACCTCTATAAATTAATGAAATACTGTAGTTTACTGTAAAAATGAGAAATTACTTTTGGGGTTTGTACCGTATTTTTAACGGGGAAATACTGGCAACCGCAGCTGCCGTTTTTTTACCATAAATTTTACAAATTTATTTTTTACAGTGTTGGTTTCCATTGTTTTTATACTGTACAAACTGTATTTTCTATTGCCCTAAACCTAACCATCACAGGAAATGATATACAGATTACCTTTCTGAAAAAAAACTAATTCTGTGTGAATTCTGTAAGCTTTTTGAGAAATAAGGACATCAGCAATGTCCTCATATTTCACCATCTTCTTGTAATACCTGTGTCATACACATGTCATTATACTGAAATGTGTCCTGATGTCACAAAAACTCACACACACACACACACACACACACACACACACACACACACACACATACGCACAATGTAAACAGAACACATTTTGCGAACTTCAAAGAAAGCTTATTCAGTACCTTCAGGCTCATGTTTACATACAGCTGTGCAATACTAATGTAATTCACCAATATAATACCATTTTACAAAAAATTAGTAATTTAATACAAAAGTATAATTTTTTAGCACACAATCTAAAAGACATTAGGAAATGTGAACACAGGCTCATTCTGAAAACGTAGCCCTATATACGTTTCTGAAGATCGCAAATTATGTAGCTAGAAGTAAGTATGACTGCATTTGGTCTTTAAAACGAATGCTACGGGGCGGTATGACATCATTCCTTTTTGCGCTTAGCAGTTGACCGCTTACCTCCGTATGGACGGCTTTCCAGCTGTTACCAGTTTGTCCAGTTACTTCGCCATGTACGTCGGCGGACTTGAGATGCTGAGAGGAGCTGACCATGATGACTGGGTTTGAGTCCGGCAAAAAACGGTTCCAGAAAATGCGTAAGACAAAACAGAAGTCATAAAAGTGAATAACAGTGAGAATATTGTCAAATCTGAAAATGTGGTAAAAATCAGACGAGGGCTTTTCTTTTTCTGGATTACTTTTTAAAACTGTTGGTTGTGTTTAGAAAAAGTGGGTGGATGGGTCAATCTGAGCTTTTGAAAACACTATTGGTTGGGTTTAGGGAAGAAGGAGGGTGGGTCAGTCGATTAGTCAGTCAGTTGACAGCAACCTCTGGTGCATTTACGCGACAACAGCAGGCGCGAATGGCACTCACAAGAGAAATTTGAGATTTTAAAAAGCATACACAGCAGTCTCTTGTGGATTTGCGAAAAGAAAAACTGCAAAAAAAACGTAGCTCCTGGGACATATTTGGTGCTCTTCAGAAATGTATATAGCTGTACGTTTTTAGAATAAGTCTCAGTTAGGAAATGTACATCGACATCCATCTCTGAAACTAAGAAGAGTGGACATGCTGGTTTTCTTATCCATCTAAAATCTGTAATGATTTTCATACGGATGCTGAAATATGTTTCACAGTGATGGGTTGCAGCTGGAAGGGCATCCGGTGCGTAAAACATATGCTGGATAAGTTCATTCCGCTGTGGCGACCCCAGATTAATAATGGGACTAAGCCAAAAAAAATTTAATGATTGAATATGTAACTCCACTGTTTTCCTGATTGTTCTGGATGTTTTTCTGGTTGACAAAACTATAGCAGAAGAGCAAATTAGTGGCAATATTTATTTAGGTAATTTAGTACATTATTACTATATTTTAAATGATATTTAACTTAATATATTTGTTAAAATGTCAGATTTGTTTTTGTAACAATAAAACATGGCTCTTGGCTTTTAGAAGTTGTTGGTTACAACATTTATTTTTTAAATATTCTATCACATACTAAATATGACAAATTTAGCATGCGGTCACATCACATTTTTCTTCAATATTGTACAGCTCTATTATACACAGACACACACAAAGAAAGCCCACAGACATGAATAAGCACAAAAACAAAACACCCACACACACACACACACACACACACACACAAACACACACACAAACACACACAAAGCTTCACGGAGAGGAGCACAATCTCAGCCAGGCCAAGGTTATTATTTGATAGTGAGATATTGGGAGGAAAGTTGTTTGAAATTGTCTAGCGAGTTTCCAAAAGCCTCAGAGAGCCATCATATTCAAGTGCTGCTTGACAGCCTAACAAAACATACACAAACACACACACACACACACACACACACACACACACACACACACACACA
>CAIGQZ010032903.1:3690905-3724058 GCA_903798205.1 Danio tinwini | reverse complement strand
ATATATATATATATATATATATATATATATATATACTTAAAGGGTGTTGAATTTTTAGAATCATTATTTGTTCTCATTTATAGGAGCCTCAAGAACTGTGAAAACATACTTATACATTTTTCGAAAACTTGGAACATAATTCGGGTCTGAAGGGGTTAAAAATGCTTGCACACATAAAACTAATAAGTAAATAAATAAACAAATTCACCTACACTAAAAAAATAATTTCGAGATGATACCTTGGATTTACTCATTTTTTTACATTAAGTGGCTGTAAACAATTTTTTTGGGCTGAATTTAAACAAACAAATTAATTAGAATTTTATTAAATTTAATTTGTTTAAATCAACACAAATAAATAGTTTGCAACAGTTTTGCAGACATCATTTTTTTTTCAGTGTATAAAAGGAAAACATGCATTTAATTTACGCCTACTTGGGATTATTTATTTTTTTTCAGTAGAGCATGCAAGATTTTTAGATGAAACTGTGGTAGTGATTCATTAAATGCAAGTCAATGGCTTCTGGCACTTTGAAAGTCAATCAAAAACATACAGAGGCAAAATACAATTAATACCCTTGGCTCCTGATAACCCTTTGAGGTCTTAGGAAACAAAAGATCGATTTGTGTAAATACGTATATTATTCATATCATTATTACACCCAATTTAAAGCCTAGGCAAAGGGTCCTGATTGCTGCAACCTATTTAAAAAGTAGTAAACATTTACTTAGGCTATGGATAAAATATAATAATGTTGGTGTTTAGATTCTTGCACAAACTGATGATTTTACTTCATAAGATCTCAATGTGCCAGAAGTCATTAGCTGGATATTGCATGCACCTACTTTTATGTTTAAAATGTCTAATGTTTCGAATGTGCACAACTGAGTAGGAATAAGAAAAAAATGTGCATAAACTATGATGGAAACACATTTACCAAATCAATTCCAGCATGCACATTAAAAATGTCATGTCATTTTGTTTTAACGGATCATATGCTAAAAATGTGTGCAATGAGACAGCATTCATGGACAAACCAGCAGGCTGACCACATTGCAAAACATGTTATTTTGATTATTATAATCTCCCTTAGCCAAAGTCCATAATCATAGTCCATAATATTTTGGTATTATTACCTCCCAGAAGTGTCTTTAGTGGCTGCGCTTCCAAAGAGTGGTCTCACACCTCCCCATGCGTAGACTGAGTTTCATCTTCGTGTAAGTAATGTGCAAGTAATTTATAAGAAAAAAGGCCCACGGTGGGTTCTCCTACTGCAGCAAATTCCCATTCTCTTTTTAATATTTGCCGCCAGTTTATCAGGAAATTAAGATTTTGTTCTCTTTGACTCATTGGATGGAAACAATGCATTATTTGCAAATGTTTTATGTGATTTCCAGTTATGCGCTTAAGTCTAATTTGCATCTTTGGATGGAAGCAGCTATTGACTGACATTTTATGAATCACCAACACTCAAAAAATATTTTTTTGCTGTTTGCTTAAACTACTTATTTAAAACGAGCTAAAGCAAAACCACTAGTGAGTTGTTGGTTTTTTTCTTGGAGAAAACTTAATTGTTTTATGTTCAATCATAAATCAAATCTTAAATTTATAAAAATTTCAGTTAATTTAATATCTTTAAATGAGTTAATTTAATATCTTCATGTTGTCCCAATGCAAATCGATTGTGTGGAACCCAGCATTTGTGTAAGAACTGTTTCAGTTCGTTACTGAAGAAAACCTGCATCCTGGATGGCTTAAGGGCCGATTACATCGAACAGGCTTTTACATTTTAAAAACTAGGTGCACCACTAGTGCTATTTATGTCACTAGGCAATGACTGAATTAGCTGCGTATTGTGCGCGAGTGTTGCTATTGATATTGATATAATTTTGATATATAATAATGTGAAACTTAAGATTTGTGAGTCATGCAGCATCGGATAACTCAAAACAGCAACCACAGAAGTCTTTCCTCTATCTTCAAAAGTCTCTGTACTTATCTTGACAACACAAACACTGCAGGGTTGTTGTTTCAATTGGATATGGTTGCGGCCGGAAGTTAACAATAAATATTTATAAATTATTAATAAAATTTCCTATTTATTGTATTTTATTAATGTCTACACCGACCCCAACCCTAAACCCAACCACCACAGTAACATAAAAACAGTAGTTGTACCGAATATTATTTATGCTATCTATTAAATTACCCAATACATAGCATTTTTTAAGGCCAACCCCCATTCCTAAACCCAATCGTCACAGTACTGTAAAAATATTAATTGTTGTTATACAGTGTCATAAAAAATGCTCCTATATTAATGTGCATATCGCACTTCCGGCTGGCTGCGTATCCGATCTTTACCACACTGCAGTCACCTTATTGGACACTCCGCCTCTGCTTTTATTTGATTGGAGAATGAAAGAAACTGATGTAGCACACTTTTTCCGCTCAGAGTTAACTTTTTTCAACTGCGAGTGCACAGCGCGCAACAGCAAAAACATGAGGCGCAGCAACAGTTAAAACGTGAGGCCTGCAGGGCGCATAAGCAGTGCGGAAAACACTCGTGGCCATTAGTAAATAGTTCAAAAAAGGCACCTCTCAATGCAAAAAGCGCATTCGGTATGATCGGCCCCTTAAAGAAGACTAAATTAACAGCACATTTTTAGTTTTGTGTGAACTACTCCTTTGGGAAGATGAAGAGAAGCAATGAGAACAATATTAATCATCTTTGTTTGCACAAGAGCAATGACCCCAGAAGGCTTTTGCTTTTACACAACTTGCCCCAAAGTGCTCCAAATCCCCCAAATATGAGTTTTGGCGGAATGTGAGTTCTCATATGCATGTACTGCTGTTCAATCAAATTTACCTTAAAAGCCAGCAGAGCAATTTTATGGCTCCACATCCATAAAATGTTGAATGGCAGCCAGTGAAGTTACGTATCCTGGAGCAAAAGAGGTACTGCAATGATTTGAATATAAAATGAGAAATAGATCAACTTTGAACATTCACATGCTACAAACTGTTCACTCACTTCAATGCATCTCATTTAGTAGTTTCAGAATTGGTGTCACAGGAACAGATAATGGAAAATGCTTGCAGAAAACATTTTCAATTTGAAGCACAGATTTATCAGAAAGGGGGTTTTGGGGGGGGGGGGGGGGGGGTTCAATCAGATGATAGAAGTGAGACTCTGTCATGCAAACAGAGCTGTAATATCAATGATAACAACTGCAGCTCCATACATCTGATGTCCGTGTACTACTCTACAGAGTCTTTGCTATTCACAGCATTTTCCATTTCAGACTTTCTTTGATAAAAAAAATGGTCAGTAAGTTGAAGGCCAAATTAATCTACCCTATCTCTGCATTTGCATTTTATCAAAAAAGGAATATCTTGGCTTTAAGCAATGAGTGGGCAGGTGAAAAGTTGTTCTTTTAAACCTATTTAACATATTTCTAATCGCGCTTTCATTTACCCAATGTAAGTGATCTACTCTTACTTAAAGACAGTATTGTTTCTAGCTGGCTTTGATGTGTTACAGTACACTGAATTTAATACTAGCTTGATATTAATTAACTTCACTTAATCATATATATAAACAGCAGTATATTCAGTTAATTAACATTGATCACAGTCATTCTACTTTCTTCTTGTATAGCATTTGTTAGTATATATCTTGTTAATTTAAAAGTGCATTAGACGGTTAAATAGCTGCGATTTGAAAAGAAGAAAAAACATCATTTTAAAACATGGCAATAAATATGCAAAAAATAAGGTCCTGCTCACATTAAAGACTAAAACATAATGATGAAAATTTAGTTTTAAAAAAGGTTCTGCATATAAAAAGTATAACTGTGTCCACACTGCAGATATAATTACATGGTTGATCCCTATCACCTTTTTTTCCTCTCAGCCAGGGCTTAATTTGTGCCGGAACAAGCTGGATTCAGATCCAGCACCTCTGAAATCTGATCCAGCACCTCATTTTACCAATCCCCCTACTCACACGCACCCCTGCTCTTCACTGTACTTTTTTTTGTGACTCCCCAACTCTCATCACTTTAGTCTGCGAATGACCAAAGTGTTCTAAAGCTGAGTGACATGAGGATGAGTAAA
Organism: Danio tinwini; assembly: GCA_903798205.1. Classification (NCBI taxonomy): domain Eukaryota; kingdom Metazoa; phylum Chordata; class Actinopteri; order Cypriniformes; family Danionidae; genus Danio; species Danio tinwini. Next base: position 3,719,938 of record CAIGQZ010032903.1, on the reverse strand, counting down.
CAACTGAATTTAAATAGTTGGTTTACTATAATAGGTTAAACTATTCCATTATTGCTAGAGTTATAAAATAGCAAATATGTGATATCTACATTTACAAATAGAAACGTACAAATACTACTTTATTCGCTTAGTTAATTATTGTTGTGAGTTTTTAAATAGTGACAGCTTTGTACGTTTTTTTAAGGCTGATTTATACTTTCGGCTGGCACCGTGTCGCAGACCGCCGTTGTGTGCGCACCTCACGAAATGGACGAGGAGTTTATATTTGATGTGCTCGCCATTGTGATATTGTTTAAATCGACAGGGGGCAGTCAAAAGAATGTGACCATAAAAAAAATCTGATAAATAAACAGAAGTAGGAAGTTAATGTTATATCATTAATATATTTTTAATAACTTTAATGATTCTAAAGATGTTTATAACCATTCAAGGTTTTTTATTCAAACTTTGATGCATCACTTGCTTTTGTTCAAATCTAGGACAGTTCTACCTATAAATGTTTATTAAAATATTAATGACAACATGGGTTGCTCTACAAATATATTTTTTTATTATGGAAAGTATAAAAGCAAAAAAAGTACACTTACTAAAAAGTATACTTTTTTTATTTAGCCACTCCACAATTCACACATTAATGTCTGGTTAGTTTGTGTCCTCTACTGATATGCTAAAAAGGCAATAATGGCCCAAAATTCCTGATCATTATTACCAATAAAGCCTAAAAAATAGGGCATCAGTATATTGTAAACCGAGTTTTAGTTTTGTAACTATTAAATAGTTTTAAATTCAAAATTGTAATATAAACATCAGATTAAAACCTATGAATGGTAAAAAAACATATTCTGTAATTGTTGATTAAAAGCACCCAGATCTCCACTTTTGCCACCAACTTTTTTGGTTTTAACAAACATAGCCCTCAAGTTTTTCTAAACTTTTTACAAAAACTTTTTTTTCTTTTCCACTGCTGTTGTAATTTCTAGCCAAGCCATCTGGTTATCCCTATGATTATGCATGGACGGATCATTGTACAGGTGTACCTGTTTTAGGCAAAACGTCTTCAAAATGATGTATATTCAAGTTAAATGAAATGTGGCGGCGCTCAAACTGTTTGCTCAAGTCTGAAAAAATTTTGTGTGCTCTGCCTGCCGAAATCATGGTGCACGCACTCAAAGCGAACCTCCGCAAAAACCACAATGTCATCGCGCTCAAGCGAACTAGCGAATGCATCGAGTATAAATCAGCCTTTAGGTGAGAATGTGGCAGACACATATTTCACATATACAGTTTATTTATTTATAAAGTTACCACCAATCAGTGTTTTTTTTTTCAGTGATTTCAGAGATTTGTGTTTGAGAGCAGCCTTACCTCGGCGAGATATTCTAGAATCTACCACTGGCTCTGATGAATGTATATATAGTGCTTACATAAGACATACAACTTGTTTTGGCTAACAGTAAACATTTAGTCTCAATCTATTATTAATTCCAAAGCAAGTAGTTATGGCTGAAGGCGAATATTTTGCTATGTTTTGCCAAAATTATAATGCTGAACTAAATGCCTTAAAAAATTATAATAGCTTTTATAATAGCTGCTGCTGTATTGTTTATTCATATTTTCTGTAGTAACTGTTTTTAATAAGTGTTTCTAATGGTAAAACATCTGTTAGTGAATGTGATTTCACTCCAGATTACATTGTTATGTCTATAAAAGGGGCCGAGAGACTTTATATTCAGTAGCAAAGACTTTTAAACTGAAAGCGAATGAAACAAAGAATTTAGATTTACTATGAAGAATTACTTATGGCAGAATCACTGCTGATAACGAGCAATATCGCACAGCTACTTCTGTAATACTTATATATTACTCATAGTGGGAAAAGTTTTCTGTTCCTCTCAAGTTGCACACACTGCAAATGCAAGCTTGTGTTAATCTGGGAATAAAAACGCACTTATCAAAGTTGGCATAATACTAACAGCAAAGTACTGTAGACTTGTTCGCTCAGTTACATTGATGTGAAAAGTACAACGTAATGGTTGAGACAGATTGATTGAGGTTGGTTAATGTAGGTTATTTCCAATGAGGGTAATACCCATCCGTTCAATGTGTTCCAATGATTTCAGAAATGTATGGCACAGTGCTCTTGTATAATAAACAGCCTCAAAAAGAATGTACAACTGGAACTGGAACAGCCATCATTCATAAAGTGGTACACAAGCCTTTACTAATAAATTATTTAATTGTGCGTTCAGCTTCCAATAAGAGCTAACTAATCTTTAGTTTATTTAAATATATTTGAGAATTGACGGCTTTTTCATAAAAAGAAATTATGCAAAAAAAAAAAGGGGAAAAGGCCAAATTTCATCAGAGCCTGATAAATAAAAAATACACACCATAAAAACTGATAGCTCTATTGAGAAAACTAAGGCTAAAACTAGCCCAAAATTTACTCAAGAATTTATTCATACTCCTGCACTAAAGTCACTTTTTTGTTATAATACATTTGATATTCTTTCTCCTTCAAGCCAACACACAACACGGGTCAAATGAATAGGTTAGGTCAGGTCAGGTCAACTTTAATTCCCTAGAGAGGCATTTGTTTCACAGCCAGCAGTAAACAATACAATCAATAAACAAACACCTTACCACACTAACAAAAATGTCTCCCATTAATAATATACCTACAATATTTACAAAAAAGGCAGATGGTATAAAATAACAATGAAGGATGGTTGTGATCATTAATTAAATAAGCGGTCTTTCTAGCCTTCTTTTATATATCTGTGATATACCCCAATCATTTTCACCAATGTTCTAAATCACCCTTGTTATATTTTGTTACATATTTGGAAGAAACATTATCAGACCTTTATAGCATAAACCAAATATTCAGATTTTACTATCAAACATTTAAACAATACGAAATCCAGAGAAGCTGAGAATTTTCATAAGTGTTTTTTTTACATTTTTTTCTCAGAAAACATATTTTTAAAAGTGCTGTTCAATTGTCTGCTGCACTGTTAAAATATGGTCTCAGCTACGTCAGCATCTCAAATTAAGACAAGCCCTTATATCTCAGAGCCTAATATGCAATAACCATGCATTCCTCCCAGCCATACTAGACCTTGGGTTTAAACGTTGGCAAGATAAAGGCATTGTGCAATTTGGAAACCTTTATGTTGATGGTCTCTTCGCAAGTTTTAATGATCTCCGCTCCAAATTTAATTTGAACCATACTGACCTACTCCGTTACTTTCAGATACGCCATTTTGTGAGTGCTCAAAGCCCATCTTTTCCTAGCATTCCCTCAAAGTCCTCTGTTGATTCTCTGTTAGAAACACACTCGTATCTGCAAGGTTTTATTTCTAGAACATATACAAATCTTATGTCTTTGAAAATTTTAAGTACAGAAAAGATTAAAATTAGGTGGGAAAAAGAACTGGGAGTGGCCTTTTCAGAGGAATCTTGGAGCAATGCACTAAGTAGAGTGAACGGTAGCACTTCTTGTGCTCGCCTAAGTTTAATACAATTTAAAGTGTTACATCGAATACATCTAAGTAGATCACTGACAGCCTCTTTTAAATCTACTTTTGACAGGACCTGTATAAGAAGTTACACAGGCGAAGCAGACTTGTCTCACATGTTTTGGACGTGCCCCAAGCTTATTCCTTACTGGTCAACTATATTCGATACATTATCTAAAGTGTGTGAAGTACAGCTTAAGCCATGTGCAAAATTTGCTTTGTTTGGCATTCCACCTGAGGAACTGAGTCTGACTCAAAGACAACAAAACATTATAGCCTTTGCATCTTTACTAGCTCGTAGACAAATTTTATTGCACTGGAAATCTTTAAATCCACCTAAAGCATCACACTGGCTTCAAGATCTAATGTTATATCTACACCTGGAAAAAATTAAATATTCAATTAGAGGTTTTAGCAAATTCTCATATGTTTGGCAACCCTTATTATCATGTTTCTCCGCTATAAGTGTACTTCCTGGGGACTAATGTGACTGTCTTGTATGTAACTGCAATCTTTTTTATGTAATCCTTCTGTCTTTTCTCTCTCTGTCAAGAACCTCAAGCTTTGTTTATGTTAGCCTACCATTGTAAGATAACACAGCATTTTCCCTGATCGTATTACCCATTATTGTTGTCACTCTATTTATTTATGTATTTATTATTATTTTATTTATTTATTTATTTATTTTTCTTTTTTATTTTATTAAATTTTGCGTTTTTTTATTATTATCATTATTATTATTATTGTTTTTTTATAACTAAATTTTTGTTTCTTTCTTTCTTTAGGCAGTGTATTTAGGGTTTGTTGAAATGGGTTTATATATATTAAAAAAAATAATCTCTGTATAAACAATGTAATTTGTACTTGGCATAAAAATAAAGGAAAAAAAAGTGCTGTTGACTTAAAATTTTCACTGGAGGTTGGTAACAACCAAAGAAATCTATGTGCTAAGAAATCAAAACTAATTAGTTTACAAAATTAAGTTATGCGTAATAAAATGAAATGACAGAGGGACAAAGTATTGAACACATGAAGAAAGGGGAGGTGTAGAACGGCAGTGAAGCAGACAGCAGCTGAAATCTCTCAGTAGTTTTCAGCAACTCTCTGCCCTTCATCATTGTAAATTCATATCAGCTGCTTCAGTTCGACATTTACGAAGTCATTTACGGGATGATGAAAATGGAATCAGGGTGGACATTTCAGCAAGCAACTCTCAAATGCATTCAGAAAAAGAAAATCAAGCTGTAAAATGGCCCAGCCAATCACCTGACTTGAATCTAATAGAGAATACAAAATAAAGATCAGATTTGATAGACAAGACCCACAGAACCATCAAGATTTTTACACTCTTGAAGTCTGTGAAAAACACACCTGAGTAATGCATCTGAATTCATTCTTCATATGAAAGGCATCTTTAAACTGACATCACCAAAAAAGCCTTTTATATTTAGTATTTAATACAGTTCAGTAGTTCAGTACACCTCCATTAGAAGTATTATTCCCAAGAAAAAGCATGACACGTTCAATACTTATTTTCCCTGCTGTATCTGTATTATACAGATCACACATTAGACTGAACATTTCACAAGTTCACTTAAGAAATCTGCTTTAATTAAATAAACTGTTTCCTTTCATCTTAATTGGTCAATCCTCCTCATTTCAACAGTGCAAAATTACACGTATGCATTGCTAATGTGCTGGAATGCTCATTGCTTCTTGACGTCTCAAGAAAGCATGTGTTTCTTTTTAAAAATTAACTAATAAATGGTTTAGGAGGAATCTGACCCCCTCACGCATCCTCAGCCTTGCTAACAGTAATAACTCCTCATTCCAGTTATACTGCAATCTCTGTCATGCCCTTGTGGTTTAACTTGTCATGCCATAGGCTGTTTACAGCGATTAAAAACACATACATAATGGATGAGTATAGTGACTTAATGGCTTCTAATTAAAAATGATCATCCCTGACGATCATATCTCTGACTGATCTGAGGATGAGACTCTCCAAGGCTGCATAATTATTGTAAGTTCAACTTCCCGAAGGAAGTAAATGTATGCATTCTTTTGTTTTAAATGGACAAAATCAATGCAAGTGCTGTTAAAGAAAGCTGATCTCATAAAGTCTTCTGAGAAATAATCAGGTATGCAGTTCACTCAAAAGTTCCCTAAAAAAAACATTTTGCTTGATGATGAAAATAAAACTTAAGTCTTGGAGGAGAATTTGCATTCTGGCATAGGATAATTATGATAAACTTAATTCTCACAACTGAATACTGATTGTATTTGTTGTATTTATATGTTGTTTTAGAAGGAAGTGCTTGGTGTGATGTGTGAAATGGCTGGAGAAAAAACTTTGTTTACTACATATACAGTTAAAGTCTGAATTATTAGCCCCCCTGTTTATTTTTTTCTGTTTAACGGAGTGAAGATTTTTTCAACACATTTCTAAACATAATAGTTTTAATAACTCATTTCTAGGGTCAGACGGAATCTGCAGACGTTTTTTGCAATTTCTGTGGAGAATTTTTGTAAAAATCTGCGGATTTTTGCGGAATTATTTTGGAAGTATCATAACTAAAACCTTAATATGTGAAATACGTGTAATTTAAAAACTGAATAAATTCAGATTTACACACATTTACTCAAGTAAATAAACAGAATTAATGATGGGCTAAAAATCTGCAAAAATCTGCGGAATTCTGCGAAAAAACCTGTGGAATTCTGCACGCGCAGATTCCGTGTGGGCCTAGTCATTTCTAATAACTAATTTATTTTATCTTTGCTATGATGACAGTAAATAATATTTGACTATATATTTTTTAAGACACTTCTATACAGCTTAAAGTGACATTTAAAGGCGTAACTAGGTTCATTAGGTTAACCAGGCATGTTAGGGTAATTAGGCAAGTTAATGCATAACGATGGTTTGTTCTGTAGACTATCAAGAAAAAATATATAGCTAAAAAGGGCTAATAATTTTTAACTTAAAACGTAAAAAAAAATGAAACCAAAAAAAATAAAACAAATAAGCCGAAATAAAACAAATAAGACTTTCTCCAGAAGAAAAATATTATCAGACATACTGTGAAAATTTCTTTGCTCTGTTAAACACAATTTTGGAAATATTTAAAAAAGAAAACTGTAACTGCAATTAAAATCAATAAAAGCAAAGTTGGAACAAAAAAAATTGCTCCAAATTCTTTAATATAATTATAATTTAATAAATGAATTGTGTTTTCAACAATGATGCATTCAGTTGATAAACTGATCATTAAAAAATTCATTTTGGGCCACTTTACTAACTGCAATTCCAAAACAGCATCATTTTAAGATTAGAATACACCCAGAATAATTTGAATGAATGTTCACAAATTTATTTTTGCAATGTAAAAAAATTATATCATCAATATGTCACAACAAAGGGCGATGCAGTGGCGCAGTAGGTAGTGCTGCCGCCTCACAGCAAGAAGGTTGCTGATTCGAGCCTCGGCTGGTCAGTTGGCATTTCTGTGTGGACTTTGCATGTTCTCCCTGCGTTCGCGTGGGTTTCCTCTGGGTGCTCTGGTTTCCCCCACAGTCCAAAGACATGCGGTACAGGTGAATTGGGTAGGCTAAATTGTCCGTAGTGTATGAGTGTGAATGGGTGTGTGTGGATGTAGCATCACAATTTGTGTTCACAGTATTTTGTTCCTCCACATTATTTTCTCTTGGTATTCCTTATAGTACAGCCATATTAAATATGTCTGCACAATTACTGCAGAAAGACTTGTTGCAGGTTTTTGGGGTTATACAAGGTCTACTGAAAGCAATTTGTTAATTCTAATAAGTTACCTTTTATTATTCAATGGATAAACTCTGAGAAGAATAATAAGACCTAATTGCATCCAGTTTTTTCAAACACTTCACTGTTTACAGCTTAACAGAAATTACTCCCATAATTCATGCAAACCATCATGGGGCAGTGAAAAAAAGCTGGATGAGCCCAAAACACACCACAGGGACATCACAGGAGGCCACAACAAACTGAGGTCATGTAAAACACAAGGTGACAACACAATTTCTTACACAGAGCTTCAAACTCTTCTCAATACTCTGGTGCTAAACACAAAATGACAGTAGCAGACACCGGGGAGTCTCCCCCTCAAAAAGAACAACATTTTCTCTAGTGGTCTGCGGTCAAAAAAAAGAGACCATTTCAGGCTGAGGTCTTGAGGTGAAGATGTATTTCTAAAGCAATCTCTGAAGCAGAAACTTCACTTCTGACAAGGGCATCATGTGTCTTTGTTTTATTTATTTATTTATTGTTTTGAGAGAGGGTTAAAGTTGTATTCTAGGCTTACTTGGTGCCTGAGGCGAGGTAGCACACGCTCGGAGAAAAATAAAACATTTAAGGATTTAGCAGCTCTTAAAAAATAAAAATAAAAGTAAAAGATGTGTTATTTATGCCCTGCAGTTTTCGTTTGCTATACAAGGAGATTCAGATTTAAGGCTTGACCTAATGGCTGAATTCATCATTATTTGACTTTAATGTCATCTGTGCTTGCTGACTACAGTCTGATGATTCTGGGCCAGTCGGAGTGGACAGATTTCAAAGGCTCACATTTCTTACAAAACAATGGTGTCTGCAGGATTTATGAAACTAATTTAAGTTCCTTTTTGAGAATTTTTTTAAAAGTTCTATGAATAATTTGAAGGGAACATAATACGTTCTCTAAGATGTGAATTGATAGAGAGCACAAAATGCGTTGTATTAGTAATACTGCAAAGTTTGACATTTTGGATGAAAAAGCTGTACCATTACTTTTAAGTGAGAGAATGAGTGAGTATTGTTTCCTTCCTGATCACACTGCCAAAAACCTGATCTCATGATGAAATGTAATTATTTTACGTTTTGTCAGTTTAGTCGCTAATGAAAATGTACGATTTTAAAAAGAAGGCATGGCACCCAACCCCACCCCTAAACCCAACCGTCACTGGAGGATCAAGGTTATTAGCGTTAACAAAAACGATCGAAAAAACAAAAACTGAAATTCAAAAACATTTTTGTGAACTAAAATTTAAATTAAAATGAGAATTTAGCAAAACATCCTCCGTTTTCATCTTTGGAAATGTATTTAATTAATAAGTCTACTGTATGTCTTTTAGAAGTAAATCTATTTACTTTGCGCTGCCAGGTGTTTGACCAATACGGCACCTCAGTGTCAGGATTCTGTCTCTCTGGTCTTGTTAATTCTTGTTTTGAAGTCCAGATACTAGTCCTGTCATGTCTTGTATGTTGTGCTCGACTCGTGTTTTCTCAGGTAGAGTACTCATTTTCTGTCATTGTGTGTCTTTTGTATGAGCGCCATCTCGGCCACGCTTGGGCTGTGTGCATTCCCGCTTGATGAGGGTACGCGAGGTCTAAGCATGATTGTGATGCGCGCTCTCATCCTGGTGTTTGTGTTTGTTCTGTGCATGTTGCATGTGTGAGTGCACGGTGAGTGTTATCATTTATTGTGTACTCGTGTCTTGCGTTAGTGTCATGTGAACACGCAAGGCTGCGTGTTCTAGTCTCGTTTCATGTGAGGACATGGCTTGTGTTGTTTCTTTGTGCCATGTACTTTCCTGACTATGTCCATGTCTAGTCCCACCCTCCGTATTAACCCATAATTAGTTTATCCTGTTAACCTGTCTGTTTGTTAATTATTTCTGCTTATATTGTCATGTCTGCTGTCCTGTGCCAGTCCGTTGTCGTATTTCACCATGTCCTGTCATGTCCAGTCCTGCTCTTCCCTGCCAGCCCAGTTTGTGTGTTTTGTTAATGTTTTCCCCCTCGGGGTAGTTTATTTTGCTGTTTATTTAAATTTATTATTATTAAAAACCCATCATTTAGTTCTGCACTTAAGTCCTCATTTTTTCCCTACATCAACCGTGACACTCAGAGTCTATAATCCTGATGCCATTGGCCAGATCAAGCCAGTTCTCCTCCAGTCATCCTCGCTGTTGCTCCTGTGACAAAAACAATGAGTGCGTATGACAGCAGCATGGAGATAGCATTAAATTCGACTTGAGCAGAGACTTATTATTACTTAAGGATTAATACATGTGTCCAATTAACACAATTAGCACATTTGTGCCCAATAATGGGTTTTATTTCCATATTTGTTATCCTGATTGCGATCGAATCGTTCTTTTTAACCGATGAACTGGTTGAACTAGTTCGCCAACTCAAACTGAATCATTTGACATGATTCGTGTCTCCAGTAAGCACTCTTATCCACAAACTATTTACTTTTTAACATGCCTGATACCCCATCTGACTCGAAATAAACCAATATATACCGAGTTATTAAGTTAATAGAACAGTACACAGAGATCAGATTCGAGAAACCAATAATACTGCACATGCATGATTCAGCAGATAAACCAAACACAAACATGACAGCCTGCTGTGACTAAAGCAAACTTGAACTGCAACGCGGGTAAACCGAGGGCTTAAACTTACGTTTCGCCAGATCCTCTCATTTAATTTATAACAGAAAACCGTAATGAACTTAAAATAAGTGAGTCATGCTTCAGTTGGGTTGCAAAACTTAATTGTAAGAAACTTTCAGATCATAGTGATGACTGAAATTATGATTGCTGACTAACGTTTACATATTTTTGGTATGTTGAGTTCTAACATGGGAGGAGTGAAGGTCACAGCAAGAAGGTTGGTGGTTTAAGTCTCGGCTGGGTCAGTTCGCATTTTTTTGTGGAGTTTGCATGTTCTCCCTGTGTTGGCGTGGGTTTCCTCCAGGTGCCCCTGTTTCCCCTACAGTCCAAAGACATGCACTATATGTGAATTGAACAAACCAAATTAGCCTTAGTGTATCTGTGTGAATGTGAGAGTTGTCAGCTGAAAGGGCATGTGCTGTGTAAAACATCTGCTGGATTAGTTGGCAGTTCATTCAACTGTGGCGACCCCTGATGAATAAAGGGACTAAGCAGAAGGACAATTATGAATGAACGAGTTATACACATAAAAGTAGACAGGAATTGGTCTTGTGCACATTACAGTATGTGAAATAGGCACTGCATGTATTGCTGCTTAGCGAACTGACTGACTTTGAAGGGGACTCTGATAAGGGCATTCCGACCTACATTGAGCTGCAATGATTATGGTAATTCTGTCCGAGAATATCTCCGAGTAATAATACTGCCACATCATGCCCGGTCTCGTCGGCTCCCACAAGCCTATAGTCATAATTAACTATAGAAGATCAATGGTTCTGGCGGTGAACACAGCCAACGCAACAGGCAGCACAGCCAAGCAACCCAGCAGGAGAACTCCATGTCTCATCACCTATGCTCATAATTAATGCTCCTAAGGGGGTGTTGAGGAGTAAACAACTTGTTTCCTGTTTGGTTAGTGCACAGTGTCTGAAGCCCATCCTACAGTGGTAAGAAACGTTCATCAAACAACAGATGGAAAGCAGCCAAACACACAGCCTTGAAGAGGATGCGAAAACCAGACAGGAACAGAAACAAAATCACTGAGGATTGTGGGATGGCGGTGGGATGATTTTCACTTAATGAGGTGAGGGTTGAGAATTTGATATATCAAAAAGAATGCAATATAGCTTGGTTTCATAAAAAAAAGAATAAAAAATACACAAGGAGATCAGAGTTTACTTCAAGGTGTGCATGTTTACAGTCACTTCTCTGAGACTCTTGGCAATGCAGAAGAGGAGGACTGAATCTAAAAGAAAACATACATCTTTTTTTAACAGAAAGCCTCAAAATATGAAAAACAAGAAATGTGAATGGATAATTAGATTAGATTTTATTATATTGTCATTACACATGTACAAGTACAAGGCAACAAAATGCAGTTTAGGTCTAACCCTTTGTGCAATAGCAGCAAGTGTAGGATACAGGTATACTTTATAAAGTGCAATTATCGAAAAACTATTGTGATATTTACAGATGGATGTACTATGAACATTAAATACAGGTTGTATTAACTATGAGCAGAGATTTACTATAGATAAATATATGTACAGGTTGCTATGAATAATCAGAGGTATGCAGATTGATATGGACAATTACAAATGTGCAGTGGATATGTCCAATTCAAGATGAATTGGTGCAATGAAGTGAATTTATTATGTACGATTTTAATTAAATAGTTTAATTATAAAGGGGTGGTCCTCTATGATATCGCTTTGTGAACATAAATAAAATCTCTGAATGTAAGATGCTTTAAGTTTAATGAAAAGGGAGACATTGGCTTTTACAGGGTTAGCTTCGCAAAGCCTACAGCGATGTCATTTGTGGACTACAAAAAAATACATCCGGGCAAGTGAGATCACATAGGTTTCCGGTTACATGCATTCACCTCGCAGCAAAGGGTAGTGGTCGGAGGCACTGTATTGTTAGAGCAGAGAAATTTAAAATGCTGTCCAAACGCTGCTATTTCCACAGTGCTTGTTCTGTTTCTGTATTTGAGCTTCCAAAGGACATGCCATAAAGAGAGAATTGCTTACAGTTTAATTTTAATTATGTTCCAGAGAATTATAAAAAAAAATATATAGCTAGTATTTGACAAAGGATAATTTCCAGAATCTCTCCCAACTCAGTGCTGGATTCGGCTAAAACTCCTCCAACTGACAAAGCTGTGGATTGTGAGCGACAACCTGTATGATTTTTATTTGTTAAAATTGATCAACTAAGTTTCTAATGTTAACTGTATGTTGCAGCGAGAATGTAAGCAAGAATGTAAACAATGGGAAATGCTGTTTGGCAATTTAGCTACAAATTCATTTATCAGTCAAACCCCTTTAAACAGCCACAATCTTCAGCAGTGCTGCAGTGTCTCTTTATGTGGCAGCTGTCCGTGCTTTCTACATCCCAAATAACAAACTCGCAAAAGATATGAGAATGTTTTACAGCTGCTCTGACTTGACTTTTTACACAGCGCAAAAACCTGCGCTTATAGGGGCGTGACGTGGAGCCAGTCCGCAAATCACAGCACATTATGTTAGCTGACCAATCAAAGCCTCTTGAGGGCGGGCCTTACAGAGGAACTAGGAAATGTGTAATTTTCATGTTAGCTGAGTAGCTGTATATAATCAAAGTAAGATATATGAAAAAATTTCATACAATAACATATAATAACCTGATTTTCTACAAGTATGAGCACACATGCTTTGCATCTTATAAACACAACCAAGCCTTAAAAATACATTGTGGACCACCTCTTTGATAGTGTAATGAAAGCGTTAAGAAAGTTAATCAATAAAAATTAAATAAATGTTTCTCTGATGCCATGTCATTTCGAAGTGTAATTTGATAATGAACACACGTGAGCATAAACCAGGAAAAGAAAATTGATGTAACATTAGTTGAATCAAGCTAAAGCAGATATGAAAACATTTAAATAATAAACTGCTTTTTGTCCCCATGATAGCATCATTAGGCCACGTATTAGACAAAAACAGACAAGTTTTTCTCTTGCGTTTTAAAAAACTTTAATATTTACTCAATGCTTTCGAAATGATCCACATTTGCACATAGGTCAAAATGACCAAAAACACTGTACTACGTATGCCAGGGCAGAATTTGATGCTTTCAGCTTGAAAATAAGCAATACCTGTAGAAAGGTGATGCTGAGGAGTATGTACTATAGAATGATGTAAATTCACACATTGCTGACGAAGCTTTAGCAAACACTAAAGCAACAAACACTATCACATACTCCGCCATTGCCGTGTGTTTGCTTGCTCTTGACTTTAAAGGTGCTGTATGTAAGTTTTGACTCCTATAAAGCATAAAAATACCATAATATATGTTTGCAGATATTTAAGAAACATGCTAAGTAAACATTCTTGCTGAAGTCAGATATTCTGCTTTGAAAATGGGCGTTACACGCTGGAATGCGGTCTTTGTTTTGGTTCTTTTAACCCACCCAGTGTCAGTTTAGCCAATTATATTCCATTACCTCGAGTTGCCTTGGTGGAAAGCCATGTATTTTATTCATTCATTCATTCAGAAAGGCTTTGAAAGCAGACTCCAAAATGAGATGCAGATTCAGAGTTCCAAATTAGGTTATTAATTAGCAAATAATATAAATATTATGAGCATAAACATTAGGTGAGCTGGTTACATTGTAACCCCTTGTCAAAACACGCTACGAGACAAGAATGGTAATGGTAAAAAATGGTAAGGCTTATAATCTAATAAATACAAATAAACCTCTTTAACATTATTAAATGTCATGCCCTAAACACAAGCAACGATGCGTGATAGAAGGATAATTTTCCATATTATAAGCAGTTTTTATTCTAACCAACACCTTGAATTGATATTTTGGAAACGGTTTTTATTTCTTGCAGCTGAACAACAGAAAACTATAATAATGATCACCTCAAATACACCTTGTGTGCTTTATTCAGTGGTAAATGCTAACAATGTGAGTTTGAATGCCATTTTACATGACATTTATTGCCATATACTGAAAGCAGCAGCAGATCGTTCACCTCTGATCTTGAAAATAAAATAAACTGTTTAAAATGGAACTTAAGATTGGTGAAATGATGCAAACCAACACATACTGGTGATTCAGCATCTACAAAAATCAGCCTAAAGGTTCAATCATTAAACTCGCTCTTGTTGGTCAATCTGGCAACCTGCGCTAGAGTTTGTTTTGATCCAGGTATGTAATACCTAGTTCAACCACTGGGTGTCAAACTATACTAAAAATATACTGCACCTTTATTCTTCACCTCCCTAAACTACACATGTACATGATGTCATACTTTTCAAACAAATTGGGTGTTTACACAGACATAATAACAGCATTGTTTTTAAAAAGAAAAACGTCCATTGTGAAACCCATTTTTAACGGCATTTTCATATAAACAAACAGGAAAAATGCATTAAAAAAAGTTTCATGCTTTTGGCTGAAAGCTTTAGACATAACTTTTGGCCCCTTAGAACTAATATCTATCTCTTTTAAACATGCTGCTTTAATGAACATGTCTCTTTCAAGACTTGAAAGTAAACATTCCCTGCTATGATTGGTTAACAGTTTTGAATATTAACATATAAAAGCAGCCAAACCACACAGCCTTAGAGAGGAATCTAAACCAGGCAGGAAAAGGAAATCACTGAGGGCTGTGGGATGGCGGTGAGATGACTTTACACTTAATGAGGTGAGGGTTGAGAACTTGATATATCAAAAAGAATGCAATATCACTCCGTCTCATAAAAAAAGCTTATAAGGAGATCAGAGTTTACTTCAAGCTATGCGTGTTTACATTCTCTTCTCCGAGACTCTCAACAAAGCAGAAAACAAGAGAGGAGGACTGAATTGAAACGAAAGCAAACATCCGATTTTTCAACAGCTGGCCTCGAGTGCTCTCTTTGCATAAGGTTCATTCATATGCATGCACCTACTGAAATGTTTGCAGGCATTGTCATTGGATGAATTTGATTACATTATCGGCTCTAAATGGGACCTCATGATGGAGCCGCTGTCTGGCTTGGCGAAAAGCAACCATCGCACCGGAATGGGTAAGTGTGTCAGCACCTCTGACAGATTCCTCAAAAAAAAAAGAATATCACTGTGGCTCCAGACTCTGCAGTGGGCCCTGCTTATGCAAATTACACTGGAAAAGCAGTTAATCAGGCTGGAAGACCACATCTTTACGCCTTGGCACCTCTTAAGAGGCCACTCTCAATCAATCTAGAAGGAGCGACTGATGTCTCGCTCTCTGAACTGATATCAGGTCACGTATTTGCTTATAAACAAGCCGGCCTCCACCAATCAGCATAAAAAATCGTTTTGGAGGTATAGGACTGTCAAAATAAGTTATGGAGTCTAATCTAAAGCATCATCGCATTACTGCAGGATGAAAGAAGAGGACGCAATGCAAAACAAGGCACAGGTGTGGAGATGTCATATCTCCACTAAGGCAAAAGAGAGAAAAAAATAAATGCTAATAAGTGGGGATTTGAATAAATAGTGGCTGTTCATTCATTCATTCATTCATTCATTTTCCTTAGGCTTAGTCCCTTTATTCATCAGGGATCGCCACAGTGGAATGAACCGCCAAATTATGCAACATGTTTTTAAGCAGCGGATTCCCTTCCAACTGCAACCCAGTACTGGGAAACACCTATACACTCTCATTCACACACATACACTACGGCCAATTTAGTTTATTCTACTCACTAATGTGGTGATGTGATTGGCCCATGAACATTTCCTGCTTGTTGTCGAACTGTAACAAGAGGCAAATCAATCAGATCTCAACGTTAAAACAGCTATCAAATACTCAAATTACTGTAATTGAGTAGTTTTTGTAATTGAAACTTCAAAGTAATTGAGTCAGAAATTGTACTTTGGAGCAATTCCAGTGTTATGGATGTGACATTTGCAGCAAAATCTCAAAATATAAATTGACAGAGGAAGCATATGTTAACATAATATTGAAACATCAGTTTATATTTTACAGAACAACTGATCACAGAGTTGTGGAAGCAAAAAAATATCAATCTGTAAACATTTTTTATATTTTAAATGAGGAAAATAAACATGCGTTATGGATTTGACGAAAAAAGTCTGACAGTTTACAGTACACAACGTGCTTTGCAGAAATTCTCTGAATTAAACTGCACAACCCAAAAGAAACTATGCTAATTAATAGGATAAGAGTTGGCTCTCTATATATTTGTACATTTATTAGGAAAAAGCTTTGATATGGATGTGACATCTCTCCGTTATGGATGTGACGGATGTGTAATTGCCACTTGTGTGACTTTCGTGAATCAAATATAATTGTTTGAAAACATTGACACATTTTTGACTCAGACATTTTTGAGTATTTTAAAGCACTGTAAAATACAAGCCTACACAAAAAATGCAGAAATGGTTTCGCTATTGTGGCGAAAACTTTTTTTTTTTCATGGTAAGGTTGACATTTGCATGGAATCGCTCTTTGCCAAGTAATTTTAAAAATGTGTACTTTTACTTACCCTTAAGTCCATTTTTAGTGCTGTATCTGTACTTTTACTTCACTACTTTCCTTCTACCTGCAGTCACTACTTCATTTCTTTGTCTATGGTGATTGGCTAAAGTAGAAAAATCTACTTGGATTCCTGTCCAATCAAATCGTACATAGAAAGTAAATCGCATCATACTGAACTACCTCAAGACATGGGAGATTTATAAATGCACCAAACCTTTTGGAAGCATAAAAAATGTCCAAGAAGATGTCCAAAATCTTTACACGCAGTGACCCAGAGACTGCAATATAGACCGCATGTCACTGATGAGAAAATGAAGGATGTCGACTGTATGATGACTGAAATCATCAAACAACCTTAAACAATCAAGAAATTGAACAAAAGAAGAATAGAAGGAAGGGCCGAATGAAGGAATCGAAAGAAGGACGGAACTAATGAAGGAAGGGAGGATACAAGGATGGACAAATGAATAAAGGAAAAAAAAAACGAACATGAAAAAAGGAAGGACAGAACAAACAAACAGAGGAAGGAAGGAATATAGGAAGATAACTGAATGCACTAAAGAATGTTACGTTTATCCATCCCTGCACAAACTGCATGTAAACAAATGAACCTTTTAGAGAATAAACTCCTCACTACTCTTGTACTTTTAAAAGGGTTACTTTTTACTCATAATTTGAGTAATAATATTTACAACAGATACTTTTACTGTACTTGCACTACATTTTTGGGCAAGTAATGGTACTTTTACTTGAGTATGATTTTTCAGTACTCTTTCCACCACTGATTATTGATCAATATGTGGAGCTTTTTAGATTCTCAGAAGCTATGTTAGGACCATTGTTATTGTTTACATCCCTCAAAATTATCTATACCGCATGTCTTTGGACTGTGGGAGAAACCAGTGCACCCTGAAATGCCAACTGGCCCAGCCGGGAGTCGAACCAGCAACCTTCTTGCTGTGAGGCGACAGTGTTAACCACTGAGCCACCATGTTGCCCCAGTGGCTGTTCGTCTGTTAACAAATATTCAGATGGGGCTGAATATGTCTCTTTCTCTCACTGTAATAAACAGTCTGCTCTCTCCTGGGAGGTCATCCAACTCATTTCACAGTAAATTACGGTAAATTAGTATCTCTTTCCACCTGATGAGCAGATCTTTGTTACGATTCCTGGAATGACTGAGTGTGAATATTTGAAGAATGTTTTTCAGTGCTGGCTGTGTTATTTTTTTGGCTAGGGTGCATGAGGAGGGCGGGCTAAGCTGTGTCGCTTTGTACACAAGTTGACCTCTAAGGCAAAGATAAATCTGAGATATGACATACGAAATGAGATAAAAACGAATACAAGAAATGTTTCTGGATGTCTGCTGTAGCAATAACACAAGGCCAGAGAAATATGAGAGGTTAAAAATAGAACGGAAAAAAATGCCAGACAATTAAAGAAGAAAAAAGAAAGGGGAACAAGAGTTTTTTGGCTGATATAAAAATTAAGTATGTTATTTCAAGGTGTAAATTGATTATAAATGCACACATGAGAATACACAAAAAGAGGGGAAAAGTGATGCAACCTCCAACAAAATCATATTTTTATGCATATTAGTCATATGATCAAAAAACAGCAAGAAAAATAGCTCAAAGGGGTAATAATCAGAATATTTTATTTCTTTGTAATGGTCTCGAGCTACCTTTGATCATTTGTGATACTCTCTTTTGAACATGCTGTTTTGTATACATGCTGCATTCAAGAATAAACACCCACTGCTATGATACAGTAGGGCTAACACTTTTGCATATTAAAATAATAGGTGAACACCAATGTGCTTATGCTGTACTCTGAGGACAACATGGATCATTTGGGTTAAAAATGTACAACATCTCAGCTAGGGGTGTAACGGATCACGGTTGATCCGTGATTCATAAGGATCACAATCCATGGATCAGAACACACATGGCCCACAGATTAATATTTTTTTTTTTACTTGTAGATAAATCCTAAATTTGTAATGATTGCTGAGAGATCGCCTCTCGCGTCATTCAAATCACATGTATGATGATGGGTTTCTCAAAGGTGTTTTCTGTCACTACTTGTTTAGCCTGTATTAATGCATTCAGTGAAAAGCTGCATGATTAATCATTAAAAAGTCAACATCTCGACACCACCGCAACAAATTATAAATAATGGTGATTTACATATGTTTATTAATCCTTTGAATCGCTGCATTCAAATCTGTGTTTGGAAAACGCAAAAATCAAGAAAGAGATTTAGTCTTTAGTCTTTTGAGTTAGTTATGAAGTTACAAACATTTAAATAACACAGAAGTACTGGGATAACAGTATATAGTTTAGATTAAACCACTGATGTTTATGGTAAAGATTAAAATCCCTGTCATATGCATTTAACAACGGTCAAAAATGAAAGGCCAAAATTACATTATTTAACCAATAGGTGGCGACAACCAGCAATCAAAAATATGCCACTGAATAATTCATCAAAAATGACCCATCTAGCAATGAAACATATTTTTATAAGTAAATAACTGAATCAATTATTAAAAAATTGACTAAAAATAAATATAGGTTGTACAATTTTATGTTAGAATTATACATTTAGTGTTATCAGCAATAGTAGTAGTAACAGTGAATTTTTCACAGTATGAACATTACAATTTATTTTTATTCAGCTGATTATTTCTTCATTTTATTTTTAATAAAATTACAGGTTTTAAGTTCTGCTTGTTAAAACCAAAAGTGTCTTGCAGTACTGTTTTTGTAATAAATGGAAAGCAAAGTACATTTGTTTCCCCATTTTTTTGCTGATCCGAAAAATGGTCCAATCCATGACTAAAAAAAAAAACATAATGTGATCCACACCGTGAGATTTATGATCGTTACACTACTAATCTCAGCAAATATACAGTACATTATTTTACATTTGATTATTAAATTTGTCTCTGAAAGTGGCTAAACGTCCAAAGAAATCATAAAGTACTGTGCGTTTTATTTGTAGTTTTTGCAGATGTTCTCCCTTATAAAATCATCCTAGTGTATCTAAAGTTATAAATTATTCCCAAATAGACCAATTCATTTCATCTGATGAAATTATACTCAATAAATAAATAAATATATATTGTAGAAAAATTTAATATGACAGGTTTTTCAATATCGTGCAGCTCTTGTACATGGTATTTTATTTTCAGTGGCTCTAAAAATCCAGCAACGAGCTGTGTCTTTTTTTGAAAAAAGCAACTGTAGTAAAATAAATTGAACAAACACAGTTTCTTGCACAGTTTCACATTATCTGTCCTAATGTTAGACACAGACATCACCGGATGTGAGCAGCATGACGTGACTAAAAACAAACCCAGAATAATCAGCGATTCTGTCTATGCCAGATGTAGTGCAGCAACACATATCAAATCCCCAGGGGAAACTGATGCCCTGTTTTATTACTGATGCACTCCTGAAGCTCACACATGCTTCTGATATGATAGAGAAATGGATCCTAACATTATAGATAAAAAGGAAAGTCAAAACAACTTGTCACTGCATAATGTAATCCTCAGAAGCATCTCTATGCTGTGTTTGTGCTTCTCCAGTATTTACTGGTATCAAACTACATGTGTGAAACAATGGGAGAGGCTAAAGAAGCTACTTGACACTATGATGTAGGGCTGTGCAATTAATCGAAATCGATTCGCAATCGCAATTTGAAATGTTGCGATTAGTTAGTCACAAAAGGCTGTGATATGAAATGTACATGTATTATTTTATGTCGGTAATATGGGAATAGGGGGTAGCATTGTCGCCTCACAGCAGGACGGTCAGTTGACATTTCTGTGTAGAGTTTGCATGTTCTCCCTGTGTTCATGTGGGTTTTCCTCCAGGTGCTTCGGTTTCCCCCACATGCGCTATGGGTGAATTAGGTAAGCTAATTGTCCGTAGTGTATGTGTGCGAATGAGAGTGTATGGGTGTTTCCCAGTTACAGGTAGCATATGGAAGGGCATCTGCTGCATAAAACATATGCTGGACAAGTTGGTGGTTCATTCCGCTGTGGCGACCCCTGATTAATAAAGGGACTAAGCCAAAAACAAAATGAATGAATGAATAATTATGGGAATATTTTGGTTTTAAAGTCACAGACACCGAACAAAAACAGGTAATTTTTAAGAGCTGTCACAGAATTGATGCCACGGCATACACAATATTGAGCTGAAGCTTGACTACATACTTAATTTGCTAATCAAATCGAAATATCTGTCAAAGAAAAAAGAAAAAAAAATTGATCGCAATTATATATTATCCCCAAATCGCACAGCCCTACTATGATGTTATACTTAATAACTTGATGTATAAACTACCCTAATCAACCTTTCCTAAGTAACCTTTCTAATCAGTATCACACCTTTAACTTAATAAACAGTTGTTAATAAACAGTTGTAGTTAAATAAGTCAATGGAGCACAACCATGCAACAGAACACAGATAAGATCGGAAGAAACAAAGCTTGAAAGAATAAATTACGCGTTGTTTACAGCGACAGGCTTTAGCAGCTGTTTAAACTCCTTTTTCTCCAATCAGGAGTATGCAAACTCACATTTTCCCATTTTGTCATCTGTTTCACTCTATAGTTTCACTACAAGTGGAGAGCGTCACATTACCTTGCCGCATTTGTCACAAATTACGTGACATCACCCAGACAGAGGAGCTTGGCCTGATGTGCCCTGGCCTGAACTAATTGCGTGGATTGAGCACGCCGTTGATAATATTAGGAGGAAAATAAATATACTTCTGCTTTTTTGGAGTCAAACACTTTGGACAACGCTTGAACAAAATTTATGATCTTGGAAAAACACGATTAAGACTTTTTAATACCTTTTAAGAGCCTTAATTATATCATAACTGATTTATCAACTTTTAATACTTTTTAAGACTCCGCGGACCAACACATCTCATTGAAACAAGATTTTTTACTTTTTT
This sequence comes from Danio tinwini, assembly GCA_903798205.1. NCBI lineage: Eukaryota > Metazoa > Chordata > Actinopteri > Cypriniformes > Danionidae > Danio > Danio tinwini. The sequence continues at coordinate 3,698,449 of CAIGQZ010032903.1, read as the reverse complement.
GGAAGAATTTTCATATATATGTAGAACACACACACACACACACACACACACATACATATATACATATATACATATACACACACACACACACACACACACACACACACACACACACACACATATATATATAAGCACACAACAGTGTTAAGGGTAGTCCATAAAGTGTAATCCAAAAGACAGGCAAAAGGTTGAGGCAGGCAGCAAACGAATGAGGAAACAGTCCAAAAAAAAACAAAACAAGACAATAAACTTGGAAAATGCTCAGTTATTTATGTGGCAGTAACAAGCAGGGATGGCTGACGTTTCAACACAGTGTCGAGATCCCAAAACGCAAGTGTTTCGAAACACTGCACCGAAACATGATCCAAAACACCTAGGTCATATGACTAAAGTGTTTTGAAACACCAGGTTACATGACTACAATGATTCAAAGCATTGGCCATTTCAGAAGCATTTCAAGACCTGGTGAATCTGCGTTTGACTGACAGGGTCAGAAAAAAAAATTATTTCATGTTGCCTAGTGGACCATTCATGTGCAGAGCAACAGTGCTGCAAATGGCCCGAGTTTGAATCCTGAAATATTCTGAAATTATGACGATGCATTTTAATAATGTTACTTTTTTTTTTTACCAAAACAAGACATTTATTGACAAAGTGTTTGTTCGGATGTCAGACCAATGTTAAAACAAAGCACATTACAAGAACAGAGCTTTTAAAAACGAACATCTATAGCTGCATCACCCTGGATTCAAACCCATTATCTCGGCATGCTAGTCTGAAACTCACCGCTTCACTAAATCACTTGAAACCTAAATTCCACAACATGGGGTTTAATACCTCAATTTGCTTAACTGTTTCTTTGCTGAATCTGTTCCAGAGCAATACATAAAAAATGACCACTAGGTGGCACTGTAGCAGCGGGTTTCGAAACAATTCGACACATTTGCTTCGACTGTTTCAGTGTTTCATAAAGCCTCGCTTTGCCCATGCACCACTAGTAACAAGACTTTCCGATGACTGAGTGTGACTGAGGTGCTGTGTAATGTGCTGCAGTTGTGTCAGTGTAATCAGTGAAAAACTGAAAAACTGTTTCAGCTGTGAGATGCAAAGCATGATGGTAGGTGTAGTTGAATGGCTGGTAGAGTGTTCATCTAGCTGAAGTGCTCTCTAGTGAACTTGAAGATGAGCAAGTTATGAAAAGAACGTAAGAGTAAAGTAAAGGGAGCTGTCTCTCCCCTGATCAGTAAGATGAACTGCTGAACTTTGAAGAAGAGTGTACTTATCCAACAAATACTCTGTAAACTGCATTTCAAAGAAGAATATTCTTATACAAGGTACTGCTGCAATAGAAGGGCTATCCATCTGATAGAAACAAACAGAATATATATATTTTTATTTATTATAATGTTTTATTTATTATACTGTGGGCTTTCCCACCACAGTTAGAGATTAGGTCTATTTAGCCACATTTAAAATCTGGATGTGGACCTGAAGTAATTCATGGTGGCAAACTGTAAGACTCACTAACTGAACGATATAACTCAAAAATAAGCACGGCAGGTTAGATAAGACACATGTATAAGAATGAAGGACTAAGAGACCAGCCTTCAGACACTCGATCGACTGCCTTTTCCTGCTATTGTAAAAATAAATGTCTCACCTTGGCACTTAGAAGATATCCATTTCCTTTTTTTTACTTTAAAAATAGCTTAGACAAATAGAACACTTTCTGAAAGCAAAAATATAACTTTACTTCAGAGATGTCTTTCAAACTTTCAAAAACCTTTTCACTGCAGTAAAAAAAACTATGTTCTCCTGCTTGCTGGACAAAGTTATACACACACTTTCAGGGGCGATCTAGCAATTCCTACAAAAATTATAAGCTAGATTACAAAAAACTTTATTTTTGTCAGGTAATTACTTCATAAAATATTCATTCATTCATTTTCTTGTCGGCTTAGTCCCTTTATTAATCTGGGGTCGCCACAGCGGAATGAACCGCCAACTTATCCAGCACGATTTTACGCAGCGGATGCCCTTCCAGCCGCAACCCATCTCTGGGAAACTTCATAAAATATTCAAAGCTTAATTCTAAAATCTCAATAGAAGCTTGTAAATATTACATCAATTTGGTTCAATTTGGTTTTGATGCAGTGTTAAATGTATTGATAATAGAAAAATTTATTAACATGAACATGCAAACTCCACAGAGAAATGCTAACAGGTCCGGCAGGAACTCGAACCAGCGACCTTCTTACTGTGAGGCAACATTGCTAACCACTGAACCTGAAATAAAGAAAGAAATAAAAAATAAATAAGTAAATTAATAAGATTGCTTTTTTTGACCACTCTAAAAAATAAAGATCACTGTTGACATTACATTAATAATGTGTAATGTTCATGTAATAAGTCCAATGTTATTAATATTTAGAAATATTTGATGGCAAAACTAAAGTTTCATCTGATGGTTATCATGTTATCATAATGATTCTCAATCTATTTTTTTTTTATATATTTTTATCTTTTCCTTCTTCAGTGAAGATTTATCAAAAAACACATAAATATTTTTTACTTTATTATTTATTGTTCCTGGCAATCTCAGATCAGATTAGCATTTCAAAACTTCACCTCATATGTTCTCCCTGATGTTTCCCCTCATTTTCTTGTTATTTTTTTTATCATTTCTTTCTTTCCTCCAGGGCCACATGAACACTAACAATGATGCCTGGGCCTCAAAGAGGATCCTGTTCAACTTCATTCTGTACACTATGCAAAGTGGTGGCCTACATACTGACAATGTTGCATTGATTTATTTATTTAATATTTATAAAAATATGTACATTTTCTATTAGAATACAAATATGTTTTTCTATTTGAATATATTTTAAATTAAAATGTGTTCCTGTGGCAGATTACCCAATTATATAGTGTACTGAGATAAAATCATACAGAAAGCTCAATAAAACTTCCAAATGGAGCTTTAAAAAAAGTGGTCTAACAAGGCAAGGTTGTCTAAATACCAGCAAAAAACAAACAACAGTTTCCAGGGGTAAATCCAAAAGAGTAATTCAATAAATAGGCAAGGATCAATGCAGGCAGAAACTATTTTAATCTGAGAAACAGGAAAACAAAAACAAACCAGGCAGAAACAGGAAAAAAAACAGGAAAGCTAAAGTGCTTAGGAAGAGTCCAGAACAATTTGAAGAAGACAAAGAGCAAAGAGTCTATGTGTGTGTGTGTGTGTGTGTGTGTGTGTGTGTGTGTGATATTATTATCCACGTATGAATTAAATACATTCAAACATAATATCTTTGTCTACCTTTTAAAATGTAATGGTTTTAAGGTACATTTTTCCATTATGTATGGGAATCCCAGGAGGTAAGAAAAATCTTGGGTTGAGGCAACTCAATAGGTTTTTCAATATGTTTCCTCTCCAGTATTGTGTGTATGGAGTATGTTTGAAAACATGTATAAAGACATTTTCAATGACTATGTTTACATGGACATCAGTAATCAAATTATTTGCCCTAATCTGAATGAGATTAAATGAAATGCTTTTTGAATGTTCCTTTCATGATCCCATTATAGCACATAGATCGATAAACGTCATTGCGTTACCAAGCTATTATTTCCTCTGGAATTTCAAGTAATTTCGGGTGTTCAATTTTTAATTTGTCAACTTTAACTGCAATTTGGCACTTTTACTTTTATTTAGGAACATTTCATGTATTCCCCCTGTGACAAATGAGATATTGGATGCGAGTATGAACTACTGGAAGAGTGTTGTTTTAATGAAATTTAAAAAATTTGGGGGGAAAAATGTCCACATTTTACGATGCAGGTGTCTGCGGTCCTTTACTGACTCAGTAGCTGCAAAGAATAGTGTCAAACAGCCGTGTGTATAGACTATCCTGTCGCAAAACACGGCAAAAATCCTACACGACGATAATAGTTTGATAGCTGTGTTTACATGTCTGTACTGTACTTTAATAATGCAAATTGGTATACTCCTCATGTCTTAATTCTATTTCTGTTTAGTTCGATTATTACTTTAGTCAGATTAAGGTAATCAAAAATCGCTGTTTGTTTTAGACTCTTAATCAGAGTATTGTCTTAGTCGTATTAAAATCGGATTATTGGTGTCCATGTTAATGTAGTCATTGTCCACTAAAGAAAGAAAATTGGTCAGTTTGTGTCTAATACATGCAAGATGTTCTATTGCCCTGAGCTGGAAAAATGCTAATTTCCCCTCTATTAGACTATGGCAGAGATACTTAATTAATCCTAATAGATCTTTTTACAATGTGGATTGTGCCAAAGCAGCTTAACAGATTAAGTTCTAGTAATGGAAAACTGATTCAGTTGTCACAATTAAAGTTCAATTTAGTCCAGTTCAGTGTAATGCAAATGTCACTGCTGAAAGTCAAACAATGTGAAAACTCCATGTTTTTTATTATATCATCAGCGGTATCATATTTAATGTAAAAAGTAAGGGACCAAGAACTGAGCCTTGTGCTACCCCACATTGTACTTTTGATCAGTATGACACCTCTTCTTTAACTGACACAAATTGATAACATTCAGATAGGTAAGACCTGGACCAAGCCAATGCAGTTCCAGTAACACCAACATAATTTTCAAGCCTATTAAGGAGAATGTTGTGATCAATATAACAAATGCAGCATTAACAGAGACATGCAATCATGATTGGACGATAAGAGCAGGTCATTTGCAAGTGGCAACATCCCGCTCTCACTCGTGAAACTAATACGAAAGTAACTAAAACTGCAATTCATTGAAATTCCGCTAAGCCTGCCTCCAAAATAGAAAACATTTATAATGACCCCAATGTTAAAATGGCCAACTTTAGAGCAAAAAATGTGTTTACCGGCTGGTACAAAAAACGATTTTGGTGTAAATAGCTAATAATACACTTCATGACAACTCATCATTTTTATTTATATTAAGTTATATTAAGATTGCATAATCACGTGTATGGCCACTTGAGTGACAGCTAGGTCTCAATGGTCCTCATCCCGTAACCTCAGCTGACTCCGGCTGATTAGCCGCTGAACTCGTCATATTGGAGTATTTTTGTTTTGTTTTATGTGGCTTTACACAGTCAAATGCCTTTTGGAATTATTTCCTATCAGATAATATGGCATGCTATGTGCACTTATTGTGCTCACAAACCATTTAAGTGGCCTCCATTTCCCAGGTGAGTGAACTTATATACTTATATACCATATCTATAAATGTATTTGTTATATTTAAGTACATTTATCAATTATATATGTTTTATAACTGTAATGCACTCCAGAATCTGACAGATTGATTAGCTGTAGGCTATAGAACAGTTATCTGAAACGCTGTCATTCAGCGTTATGCCTGAATTTCATAAATAGCCTTGCATTTACTAACACAGACTATATTTGAAGTATTTGAAAGTAATTAGCGTTTTCCTCCTGTAGAAAAATGTCATAAGAACAATGTTTAGTGGCTCAATGTATTACAGCTGTGTTTTTTTAAAAGACTTAACACTTTATTGATATAGTATACAACCAAGCACATGTGGTCAGAACACAAATAAATTGCAGGTAATAAAGTATTAAGCATTTTTTGGAAAAAAAAAGCATGTCTAAGCAAAATGCTAGCAGGCATCTGTAGCTCTGATCACACTCCACCTCTTTGCCCTTTTTTGCCCCCCGGTCAGTGCGATGACGCGAGAACATAATGTCAACAATTGGCCACACCCACTTGCAGCTTAATTTGCGCTCTTCAGAAACGTATGAGTGACGTCACAGAGTCACAAATGCCAGTGTGAATAAACTAAACATGAGTAAGTATAGCATAGACATAGCATAAAATGTGAAAAATAAATATGACTAATATTGATATCATAGGCATAGGATGTCAGTCTCACATTCAATCACTGTTAGCAGATATCATGCCAACGAAAACTGTATGCATCTTTGTAATACATAATACCAGTTATAGCACATTTGGGATTCCATCAGGTAAAAAGTCTTCATGTACAGACCGTTTATACTATGTCTAAGGTGGAGGAGGAGGAGGAGGAGAAATAAAGCAAAGAGAGCTCTTCAGAGAAAGTTACACGCTAGGTCGCATTTCATTCGCAATAAGAAGGTCAAGTGGAACGAAAAGCAGCTCACAATCCTGTGAAATGGCCGTGGATAAGTGAGAAGAGGAATGCAAGTCTGTCACCTCGGTTTAAACCCAGGATTTTGCACTTTTGTGAATGATCCTACAATGTCAGTTTTATATATATAATGATCCTCCTGTATATGAAGCAAGTGGCAAAGCACATATTCTAATGCTTTAAATAGAAATGTAAACATCTGTTTCTCTGTGTTTTTGTACTTTATTCCTCTCTCTCTCTCTCTCTCTCTCTCTCTCTCTCTCTCTCTCTCTCTCTCTCATAACTAATGCATAGCTCCAGGCCTGAGTTTACATTTGGTCTCCTTAGTGTGCATATGCTCCTCATGTACCTTACATATCAATAATTCTGTGTCCCACTTTAGGTGTATGACTAAAGTATTACATATTACAGAAGTTTTACGCAATCAGAACGCAAAAAGGAGAGGGAAAAATAGCTGACAATGATATTCCACAAAGGCCAGGAGAACTGCTCCCAGATGGCAAACTCAATTTCACATCTAAGTAACATAATAGCTTGCCAAACACCTCGCAGCCTCTCTCTACTTTCCTACAGCCAAATATCTGCTATTGCTGCTCTTTTTTTTCAAAATGTTTAGCTGTGTAAGTTAGTGTATGTGGGTCACCGAGAGTGGTGGTAAACATTATGTGGCTGAATACTGCAGGACCTTGGACAGGGAAGCGCTATTAAATGAGATCATAAGCATACTGTGAATTACAATTAAGGTTAAAAGGTGGCACAGAATGGAATGTATCAGCCTGGATTGAGAATGATATTTAGCTATTATAGGCATATAAACTATTATGTTTTATATTTTCCTGAGTTGATTGCAAGTATTGTTATCTGGGCAAACCAAACATTTTTTTACTAGGTCTGTCAAACCATGAATAAAAGAGGGGGAAGCTTACACAGTTGAAGTAAAAATGCCCTCCTGTGAATTTCTTTTTCTATTTCAAATATTCCTAAATGATGTTTAACAGGGAAAGGACATTTTCACAGTATTTTCACAGTACTTATTCAATGTTGAGTTAGGATTATAGCTGATCGACAATTGAGAATACGTGTCATTTGTGAAGTCATTGCAAAGTACAACTATAACAGAGTGAAACTATCACTTTTATGTGTTTTAAAGGTGGGTTTTTTAAAAATTCAGGCACTAAAAAAAACATTTGTAACTTTAATGAAGAATAATTTTACTGAATTATTGATTCGTTGAAGACTAAACTGTGTTATTTTACATTATATTATTCAATTTCTCTACCTGGATAGTTTGAATCCCCAGAAAATCATAAAGCACTGTATATTTGACTTTTTTCTTTGAATTATTGTAATTAATTTTGCTTGCAGTTTGTTTATTATAATTGTT
>CAIGQZ010032903.1:3664619-3681511 GCA_903798205.1 Danio tinwini | reverse complement strand
TTATTATTATTATTATTATTATTATTATTATTATTATTATTATTATTTATTTATTTTATTTATATTAAATTAATAAAAAAGAACAACAGTGGTACTGGTATCTCGTAACAACATACAATGCATACAAGTGCTTCAAAGCAAAGACAAAAATAAAAGGAGATTATAAAACAAATTTAGAAAGACATAGTTACTGAGTATGTTCAAGAAAAATCCAGAAGGAGGACCAAATGCGCCAAAACACCTCAGATCTTTGTTGTAGATCATAAGTCAATTTTTCCAGTGGTAGGAGTCTGATTGTTTGACTCAGCCACATTTACTGAAGGTATCTGTGCAGTTGACCATAGTAATAATATACATTTTTGGCCAAGTATATACAAAAAGTCAATACAGATTCTTTGTCATGATCAAGACACAGTTCCGATGTACAATTCAGAAGAACATTTCTAGAGCCTAATGGTATGAAAAGTCAGAAATGTCTGGCCCATTTATTAAGATCTGCATGCAGGCTGCAAAATGGTCTCCTTGCAGCCTATTGTGAATGTTTGTCTTGACCTGCAAATACATTAACTGTTAAAATTAACTTAAAGCAGCAAATGCTGTTGTAAAAAGTATTTATTACCCAGGGAAGTTTGGATCATTTTACTGACTTGGACCTTTGAGTCTCTTTCATTGAGATGAACAAATCTTTTTTTCCAAGTCATTTCGTTCAGTTTGCCAGAATATTTATTAAAATGTTACAAATTGCTTCCAAACTCACCTACAACAAGCCCAAACGTTGATCACACTACAAACAAGTCATAACTAGAATGCTATAAGAAAGAGAAAATAATTCTTTATTGTTTAGCTGGTTTTTGTCTATGATTATGTCAGCTCCCCTCTTCTGACAGGTCTTCAAATTTGAGTAGATACTTCACGTCACACTGACAGTCCCATATAAGCTTAACCAATGAACACAGTTTGAGCCAAAAGGAGCCATGATTAGTTTACCTTTCGAGTCTTCTGGTTTTTGAGTCATTCGTTCATCACGTGACAGCATGTAAAGAGAGATGACTGAAATGTCGAGAAATGAATGGATCAAATCTTCTTCCAGCTCTAAATTCATATGACTGGCTTCTGTCTTTCACGTGATGAGCGAACGACTAAAACCAGAGGACTTCAGAGATAAATGGATCAAATCTTTTTTCTGCCCTAAATGCATATGACTGGCTTCTGTCTTTCACATGATGAACAAACGACTCAAACCATGGACTCGAGAAATGAATGAATCAAATATTTTTCTGCCCTAAATGCATATGACTGGCTTCTGTCTTTCACATGATGAACAAACGACTCAAACCATGGACTCGAGAAATGAACGAATCAAATATTTTTCAGCTCTAAATGCATATGACTGGCTTCTGTCTTTCACGTGATGAACGAAGGACTCAAACTGAGGACTCGAGAGATGAATGGATCAAATGTTTTTCCAGCTCTAAATGCATATGATTGGCTTCTGTTGTTCACGTGATGAACGAAGGACTCAAACCGAGGACTCAAGAGATGAATGGATCAAATGTTTTTCCAGCTCTAAATTCATATGATTGGCTTCTGTCTTTCACGTGATGAGTGAACAACTCTAATCGGGGTCTCAAAAAATGAACGGATGAAACCTTTTTTCGCCTCTGACTGCATATGATTGGCTTCTGTCTTTCATGTGCTGAATGAACGACTCAAACATGATAGAAGACTCGAAAAAAGAAACTAACCTTTTACTCAAGGGTGTAGATTTGCTTTTGATTTTGGTGGGGACCTACTGTAATTTGACACCAACACCACCCTCCCTTCCCAACCCCCACCCCCACCTTTGTACAACTTGAATGTAACTTCACATTTTAAAAGGTAGTTTAATAAAGACTTTAGTTTACTGAAGGCGTATTTGTGCATAATCACTTACCACCGCATCTGAATACATTTTTACAAGTATAATATTGCCATTTATGCACTTTAAGCTAAAAAAGGTGACTTTTTTCATAATTGTAGTAGAGGCCAAAATCTAAGCTTTTTTAATTAAATTAATACGTTTTTTTTTTAAGTCTTAAATTTTTTTATTAAATGCACATCCATAGTTACTATTATGGTGGACTTGTAGCGAACTTGACTTCAAGTGAATAACACTTTTCTTTGAAATGTAGCTGCTTATGTCCATGTCTCACCTGAGTCTTGCACAGTAAGCCTTACTGGAAATTTCTGACAAAGCATTATTTTATTTTGCAGGCAATTAAATTATTGGAAGGGACATTTTAATAATCTGTGGATATTGGTGGGGACACGTCCCCTCCGTCCATGCTATTTCAACACCCTTGCTTCTACTCTACCTCCACAAATGTGCGCGTGCGCAAATTAACAAATTACTCCCTGAGAGGACTCATTGTTGCTGAGTCATACAAAAATTTGTTCAAAATGAATGAACCATTCAAGAACGACCTATTGCGGTAATGACTGGACTTTTTCTGCCTGTCAGAGGCATGCTGTGCAGGACATGGAGGACGAGAGCTACTCTGGTTGATATACACGCAGAAGAGCGAGTGCTGCAATCGTCACTAAACTGGGAGCGTTTAAAGAATTCTGATATTTTTCTGTTTTCTCTGGGTTAACGCAACATCCTAGCCAGCCAAAATTCATGGGTGTAACGTAACGTCAACGTAATCTTATCAAAACAACATTGTTATTGCTGTCAGACGACATTCTGTGAGACTATAAGTAAAAAACTAAATTTTTAATTAGCTTTTTTACAAGAATTAAACAACAATTGTGAAATTAAAGCGACTAACTTCTGAGTAACTATCGGTATGTCAGATGTGGCGTGCACTCTCATTCCTATACATTCCTATACAGTGGCTGTGTGGAACTCCACTGTGCACGATTCAGAGAGCAAAAATATGTAAACACGCAACCATGTAGAGACAGAAATGACATACTGTTGAGTAAATAAGAAAAAATGACAAACGGCTATTTAGCTTGTTTATTAAAAGAAGTTGTGTTCTGGTGTTATATAGAAAATAAAGTTAATTTGACTTTAAGCCATTGGGAGGGCGGGGCACCACCGTAATATAATGGTGGGGGAAACACTGCGCTGTAATGACACATTCCCATTCTCTGGGTGGTCAATCTCATTAGCTCCAAATTTATAAACGATATAGCATACTTTCATTTTGAAATGCATAATTATGTTAATGTTACCAAAAAATATATATAATACTCTAGACACTTTGCATTCGCCCGTTACAGATAATTAGTTTCTTAATTGCAAAAAAAAATTTGCTTTCATAGCCAATGGTACATCTCACATATAGGGCACAAAAAATGAGTGAGGGCTGCTGTTGGTGCCTCCTTTATAAAAAAAAAAAAAAAAAAAAACAGGTGCAATAATCTGTCTTTCTGAGGTAACGTTTAGAGTGTTGAACTGACGCAGTCTGTTCTCTTGCTACCCTTCTCACGTCCACATAAACAGAGGATCAAGCCTCTGTATGAAAAGCATCTCGCTCATCTCACAGCTGGTCTGTTTACCTGCTCGACACAAACAGATTAATACTCTCCCCCCCTTTCTGCCTATCTTATCTCATGAACACATGCGCGCGCGTGCGCACACACTCAGATTAATGCTCTCTGTTTCAATATGTCAGCTACACACAGGCCTGTGCTGATTTAACATTCTGTTTAATGTCTCTGGAGTTAAAAACTGAAATTGATGACTGTTACAGTGCTTAGACACAGCTGTTGGTTCTGTGCTGCTATGACTGCTGTGGGATCGCCTTGTTAAAAAAAAAACTCCTCATCCAGTGTAGACGGTAATGACAGGTCTGACTGGAAACTCGGGTGTGGGATGTGACCTCACGACCAGGCACCAAATCCCCATCAAATTTGGCTGAAGGCACTAATATACTCACAGCGAAATATTTATTCGAAATTCTACGGGTAAGAAGACGTTTGCAATACCTGAGCAGAAGTACATGTTAGCGAACACCTCAACACCACCCACACTACTGAGTGCAGCATTTAGATGAAGATGTAAATATGTGCTGCATGTTTTCCTCTCAATAACAAGCTAACATGCATCTAAAATGAAAATAATGAATTTGAATGTTTGCATATACTTTGCAATTTGTCACTCCGGTCAAGTCACAGCATCTGTTTTTTGCACTTTATATAGCACATTGCTCTATAGCTATATAGTAGCTAACAGCTTTAGCGAGCAGTGTAAGTGGCGATTAGGACCACACTTCAATTTCTACTACTGAGCAGATCATCTGTGTTTATCATTTTTCTTAACTAAAATCTCGACTAAATCAAGATTTCCAGGTTACAAAAAGGCAAAGCTACAGAGCAAGGCATATTAATTACACAGTTACCATTGACCAATGGCAAACTCCCATTCAAGGAATGTCTGTTCATTCTTGCTGCTATATTCATAATATTTTTGGGCATGCAAGACCAAGTCCACTCCACGAAGCAACTTTGTGTTTAACAGACATCTAATAGACACCTAATAGTGTAAGTGCAACATAGGCTCATTCTGAAAAGAACTATGTATGGTTGCATTTCATATTTAAAACCAATGCTACGGGGTGGTATGACGCCGTTCCTTTTCTCGCTTATCAGCTGAACGCTTACCTCCATATGGACGGCTTTCCCGCTGTTACCCCGCTGTGTTTGGTGGACTTGAGACACAGAGCGGAGTTGACCACGACAATGGGGTTCGAGTCCGGTGAAGAACAGTTCCAGAAAGCAGGTAAGACAAAAACAAAAGCTTAGAAATTAAATAAACAAGTAAATAATAGGGTGAGAAAGTGGTAAAATCTAAAAAAAACGTGGTAAAAATCAGACGAGGGCTTTTCTTTTTCTGGATTGCTTTTTAAAACACTGCAGTTGGGTTCAGGGAAGGGGGTGGATGGGTCCATCTGTGCTTTTTAAAACACTATTGGTTGGGTTTAGGGAGGAGGCAGGGTGGGCGGAACGGTCAGTTAGTCAGTCAGTAAATCAGTCCGTCGACAGTGGCCTCTGATTTATGTGAGAACAGCAGGTACGAATGGCACTCGTGAGAGAAATCTGAGATCTGTAAAAGTGTACACAGTGGCTTCTGGCAGATTCACGAAAACAAAAACTGCAAAAAAAATAAAAAAATAAATAACAGCTCGTGGCACGTATTTTGCTCTCTCCAGAAATGTATATAGGGGTACTAATTACACAGTTACCATTGACCAATGGCAAACTGCCATTCAAGGAATGTCTGTTCACTCTACTGCTATATTTGTTATGTTTTTGGGCATGCCAAGACCAAGTCTAACCCACAAAGCAATTTTGTGCTTATTAGACATCTAACAGACGTCTAAATATGGACGTGCTTTGACCAGTAGTGTATGTTTGTTTGTTTTTGGCACACTGATTGCTCAGTCATTGCATTTCTGCATGAGCACAGTTCAATATATGTGTGCATCTGTCTGAATTATTGTACTGCAATTGTTTTATAATGGATGTTTGCCAACGAAGTGTGTTTTGAATATCTCTGTGGTGTTTATGTCTATCAGACGCTCCAATGACAAACAGTAAATAAGTTCAAATGTATCTTGTTCTAAATCTATCTTTATTTTGGTTAGAAAATAATAACCTTGGATTAAATGCAAATGCTTTTGTGAATAAACAATGTTAGGTGTGTGTATGTGTTTTTTATTTTTTTTTACTTTGCATATTCTGCATGAGTCTGCTTATGAGTAAAGGCTTACACCGGGTGTCAGTGATTGATTAGTTGTTGGTGCATCTCAGACAAGCAATACATTACATGGGTGGTGCTGGACTAATAGTTAATGACAGACCACAAACTACAAGGTTGCTGGTTCCGTCCCAAAATTCAGGTACAGGATTATATAGATCAAAATCAAGATGCAGCTTGAGTTCTGACCAAGTGGCAGAAAAATCAAAGGTTTAAGTGATTCTGCTATGTGTCCTAAAGCAAGTGTATTGCATAAGTACCGATGTCACTTGAGGATTAACCTTGATTCCCGCCATTTATTGTTCTGTCAAAAATATAACTGAGGCTTAATTTAAAGTAGGACAGGATTGGACACAGCTGACCACAATAGAAGAGACATGTTTGAGCGACAGCAGAAAATCCCACCTGTTGATAACACTTTATAATCCCTTTCTCCACTGCTCATTCTTACTGACACTGACACAATTCACACGATATCCCATAACTATTTGGAAAAAGCTATTCAAATTTAATGATAAAATTTAAGTACGTTTATTCCCATCTTCATCATTGCAGTGCTCATTTATGCATTTGGTGTGAAAAGGTCCTCAGGGATAAACGGTTTGATTCTAAAATCTAGTTTTTCTAAAACAGTTGGTCCAAAAATATCCACACAGATTAATGTGACAGAAAGTAGGCTGCAATGAACAACAGCAATATTTAATAACTCCAAATAATCATTCACATGTTCTGCATATTATTTAATATAGATCAAAACGATGATGTCATAGTATTATGTAATACTGTCCGATTAAATGGATTTCAATTTTGAAACCAATTTTAGTGTACAAATGTATTATGTAGTTAACTATGTATTGTACTCTGTGTAGTAGATGCTGCTGCCTCAGAAAGGTTGGAGGTTTACTAGAACACATTTTACTGACAAAATGCACATGAAAAAAAACAAATAAATAACCTTCGATTAATCTCCTAGGCCTACACTATTAACCTTATTCTTCACGTTTGAGCAGCTGCAGCCATTGGAATTTTTATTGGCTTGTGTGACATCCTTTGACCTAGGAGTCTGTCTGGTTAAGATTGAGGGTTGGCTCCGCCTTAATCTAATTGCTATAGGTAACATTCATTCATTTTCCTTCAGCTTAGTCCCTTTATTCATCAGGGGTCGCCACAGACACTCTTAATTCTGGAGGTCATTAATATAATAACACTAATACTGAAATGGTTAAGGCGTTTTATAATAAAAAGTTTATCCTATTCAGTTATGTGCATGTTTTTTATGCCCATTTTCAAAATTTATGCGCATCTTGGTGTTTAAATTAACCGTTTTTATCCAAAATGCACATAAAAATTGGTGGATGGAAATGTAGCTAATGCTACACTACATTACATACTTATGCATACACCTACATCTGAAACACTACTGATTCCTGACTATTACATTTACATATTTTTGCTTTAAGTAGTTTAAAATAGTTTCTTTAATAAATTATGTTATATAATATTGGCTTTCTTGAGTGTCCCTCATTTTTGTTACGTCCTTGTAAGCCACAGGGCTTTACAGCTTGAGACTTCTGGCCACATTCACTTCTGTTGATTTTTAGACTTTAAAAATTGCTCGATATGCTAACTGAAAATGAAACTGTAAACAGATATTTACTTATTATATTATTCTTTTTTTTATGTATCATGAAAAAGTCACTTGTTTCATGAGTCATGAGTCATGAACACACTTGTTTGTAGAGCAGGCAGTTTGAGATTCAGTTTTCTGCCGTTTATTATTCTTAGTCATTTCTCCCATATGCAAATTAATCTTAAGTTCAAAAACAATTGCGAAAACAAGTTTACTTCTGCATCGCAGAAATAGAAATAAAAGTGACTAGACTAGAATAATTCACAATGAATTCAAATTGGTGACTTTTTGAGTAAAATAATGTCTGTGGCAGGCATTCACTTATTCATTTTTCTTCAGCTTAGTCTCTGTTTCAGAGGTTACCACAGCAGAATGAACCGCCAATTGTTCCAGTACTGGGAAACACCCATGCACACTCATTCACACACACACACACACACACACACACACACTCATGAACTATGGTCAATTTAGTTTATTTAATTCACCTATAGCACATTCTTTGGACTGTGGGGAAACTGGAGCACCCGGAGGAAACACACATGAACACGAGGAGAACATGCAAACTCCACACAGAAATTCCAACTGGTCAGGACTCAAACTACTGACCTTCTTGCTGTGAGGCGACAGTGCTAACCACTAAGCCACCATGCTGCCAGTGGTAAACATAATTTGACAATTCTTTAACGTCACTCGATAAATCAAAATAGACACACTCACATCAGAAAGACACACTCACATCAGTTTAGAAAAACTGCATAAAACTGTTTGAGATGCAAGTTTGTGCAGTTTATGTTGTAAAACAAGACACTCAAGTTTCGTCAAGTTATGTTTACCACAGATCTTACTCTATTACTCATTAAAGGGCATGGGGTGTGAACCTACACTGGTCTCACGGTTCAGTTCGGTTACGATTATCATGCCATCGATTCGGTTCCATTCGAGAAAGCCAACATTCGATATATCGGTGCATTGATGATGCTTTCCATAAATAATTAGATTTTTTTCTTTAAAACACAAGAAAAAAATTTGTAATAAAATCTATAAATATGTTTATATTTATATATTATGTGTAATACAATTTTGAACTTTAATACAAGCAGTAATATATATGAAGTGTACCTTAAATTTTACCTGCTCAAAAAAAAACACTCTTTGTGAATGTTTTAGACAAAACTTCAATACATGCACAAAAGACAGCACAAGCATTCATAACAAATAAACTAATGTAAATATTATCCCGCTTGCTTTTTGAGTGCTGGCAAGTTCTTACACCCCTATGATTGGTCATTGTCTTCACCCGCTCAACAGAAAGGGCGATTGGCTTTAAAAACAAAAGCGCTGTTCACCCATGAGTGACGCAGGAAAAACAGCCGCGGGTCAGTCTATACGCGCATAATACGAGGTTTATCAGGTAATCCGTAATAGAATAAATACAATACAATAAACTCGCACCACAGGCACGCTTGTGTCTGGTTCCACAAGTATTGCTTTAACAGCCGAGAGGAGAGGAAAATTTATCTTATGAACATGCCAACTGTCACGGTTCAGGAAGGATGAGGGAGCGAGGATTCAAATCCAACATAAGATGGCTTTTATTTTAATAAAAACAAAACAAAAAGACAACAAAAACCACCCTGAGTGGGAAAAACATAACTATAACACAAAATGGTAGACAAACTTGGCTGGGCTTAGCAAGACAGGACTGGAGCAGGAACACGAGGGAGAGTAGACGACGAACTGGCACAGGACAGCAGACATGAGGAGATTATAAGAAGTAGGAAATTAACACAAACAGGTGAACCAAATAAACTAATAATGGATTAACAAGGAGGGTAGGGCTAGACAATAGTGCATGTAAACACGCACCACGTGCTAAACACAACACCAACAGAAGACTGAACACTAGACACGAGCACACGATAGATGAAAACATCTTACCGTGCGCTCACACATAAGCAACGCGCATGTTTCATCTCAGCGCCAACCGAAACCAAAACCAACCAGACTGAGACGCTGAGAATGAAACAGCGCGATGCCGACAGAACAAAACACAAACACGAGTACAAAAGCGCGCATGTCACAAGCACACGCAGACCATGCGCATCCGCATCACGTGGAAGCACGAACAGTCTGCACGCACTCACGATGGCGCGCACACTATGACAGAACACAAGTGCTCGACCCGAGAAAACTCGAGCAGAACACTACAGGACAGGACAAGATGGAGCTAGTGTCCAGACTCTGCCACCAAAACAAGACTTTACAAGACCCAAGCGGCAGAACCCTGACACCGACGGGTCAAATGCTCAAAGTGTGTGTGTGGGAGAGAGAGAGAGAGAGTAGCAGAGATGGAGTTTTACAGCATTTCTCCCTAGTAGTGAAATAGCGGCTCGTGCTTTACCATTCCTCAGTGTCAGTGAAAGATTTGCTTTTTAAGTAGTAGGAATGTTTTATTTACTCACCCTCGCCTCCTTCGACATAGTATTCTACCGCGACATCGCGCATAGGGGATAAATGACGTCAGTGCGTAATAACAGGTTATGATCTATTACTGAACCGATATCGAATTGTCCCCATCTGCATCGCGGTGCACCGAAGAAACGATTAATTTTGACATTCCTAAAAGGGCACCTATTTCAAGATTTAAGATAAGTCTACGTGTCTCCAGAATGTGTCTGTAAAGTTTCAGCTCAAAACACCCATCAGATGATTTATTATACTTTTCAGAATATTGGAATTTTCTGCTCTGAACAACCATGTAGCTGTTTTTGTTGCCTGTGCTTTTAATGCTAGTTCTCCCCACCCACCATTCCCACATGCCCTTCAGAGTGTGCCTTAATCTCCACCTCGGCTGCGTCAGACAAACAGCATAGTGACAGACATGAAGGAAGCAGATCTCACGTAACGTTTGTGAGAAATACTACAGTAAAAACTTTCCCCATGATTATTTGATGTATTTGTTGTGGAGTTAATTCTAGCCTTTTGATGAGCCACACATAAAGTCGTTACAGTTCACGCACACACAGCGGACACTTACACAGTGTGCATGTTTAACTTTGCACTGTTTTTGCATGCAAATGTGACAGGATACTGCTGTACTAATATCAGTTATGTTAATGTACAAAATAAACTTTTTTGTAAACCTTAGTGTACAAACTTTTACATCCTCAAACCGGGATTGAAGCATCTTATTTTATAATTGTATCGACATGAGGCTGTGGTGATAAATTACAGCAATTTTACTGTCTTTTTTACAAAAGTGCACAGTTTTAAAAACGTTTTAAACTTGTAAAACTCATTCTTGACCACATTTGATGATGATTGATGTTTACAGAGAGCTGAACAGATCTTTTAATCCTAGTTGCTTTGCACACGTCCTGTCTTGTTGATATGAGGATTTTAACATGAGGAAATAAAAAAAGAGACTTATTGTTTTTATATCACCCTAATATCACAGTTGACACATTATACCTGCATGCAATTCTGTCCAAACAGCTTACAAAAGATGATTTTCATCATAGGTGCCCTTTGATTTAAAATCTGCCTTATAAATCCCCACAGAAAACTCTTAAAAGTAAGCCAGGACAAATTATAAAGGTCTAAAAGCTTGATAAACTATTTCTTATGTGAGGCTTTACATGGATAAGGACGCAGACATACTGTAGCTAAGAGGAAAACAGAGCTCTGTCAATTACATATTCCCTTTTAAGAGCCCAAAAAGGGAAAACATGAAAGAAAGAAAAATGAAGCAGCAGAAAAGAAAGATTGAAAGTGCTGAGCAGGAAGAAAAAAAACCCACAGAGATACAGATAGAAGAAGATCTGAAAAAAAAATGTCACAATCCCTGATGACAAAAGAAACTAAATGTCAGAGGTCATGTGACAAGACATGATTTGAGTGCACTAGAATCCATTGAAAAGTCAGTCAAATGTCACAGTATGCACTCATACATAATACAGCATTGTTATGATGTTACTGCAATGTTACGTGTCTCTTCCCACAGATCCCAGGGATGAATGTATGTCCTTGAGAAAGTGTCAAGTCAGTTATTAATCTGCATGCAAGTATGCTGACATGCATTATGTTGAGTTGAGACACATGTTTGGGATGCCAGATTGATATAACATCCTTTTATCTGTGTTTGATATACTGTAATAAAGAGAGTCAGGTTGTTTATGAGACAGCTGCGCCCTGGATATATACAAAAGGAAATGTCCTGTCATTGAAGCTTCCAGTTAAATAGCAGGTACATTATGTTGTTGTATAACTACAAGACTAAAGACCCATGCTTTGATAATGGACTACAGTGATTTCCATGACTCTCTGGGAAAACATGCTACAGCAGGTGCCAGAATAAAATAAAACAGCATAACGGTCAGAATACACAATGAAAAGGAAAAACAGAGAGAAATTGATTTTTTTTGTTTTCAATAATGTATAAGCCTTTCGAAACAGACTGACCATGAGCTTCTGCAGAAGCCAGAAGTCAATGTTATTTTACCTTCATATTTTTTTAAATTGTGTTTTACACCAACAGCGTAAAAGAACGAGAAATCGATAAATCTGAGAAGTCTCTGTTAGCTTAGAAATTGTGACCTTCTACTTCTACGAATCACTAAATGACAAACAAAAGCTGAACTCCGTATGCTCCTTTAAAAACAACTTAAATAACTATGTAGGAAATTTCGCAAAGCATGTTATTGATTCTTTTTATGCAACTTTATATTTTAGAGTTGCAAATTCATCATTTGTCATTAAATATAATGTTAGCAGTTAGAAACGCTTCGTGGGACAGTGCTCAATCCAACTGTTTTTGGTGTGTGAATCAATGTTTTAAAACCTCACTGATCATTTGCACTAATACATTTATTTTATTAAGACAGGCATACAAAATACAAATATTTTACAGAGTGGTTCGAGACAGTTTAAACTTGATATCAATGGCGTTTATACTTTATCTTGTCTCAGTCTTAAATTAGGAGGATTTATTTTTGAGAATGTTGGAGAGAGAGCTATTTTTACAAATATATGCATAATAGCAAATGTGATGTTGAATTTATATAAAGAACAAAAATCAATCAAACAAGAACTTATAATCACTTACTAATGACTTACATTTTAGACATGTCATTTCAGTGAACTACGGCTATATGAAAATATTTACTACAGATTACAGAACTGGCTTTACTGACAAAATTGACATGACAGTCAGTTTCAACTACTAAAGATGTTTTCATTCCCCATGGATATGATTCTAGAAGCAGAAAGTGGGCATTGACAATTGCGCCGAATTGCTGTGTGTGTGTGCGTGCGTGTGTGCAATTTCAGCATTTTGGATGTGACATTTGCAGTAAAAACTTAAAACATAAATTCACATAGAAAGTATGTCAACATTATATTGAAGCAACTGTTTATATATTCCAGAAAAACTGAGCACAGAGTTAAGGGATCAGAAAAATATCAATCTTTTTTTATACTTTAAATAAAGAAAATAAACATGCGTTATGGATGTGACCAAAAAAGTATGCAAGTTTACAGTATACAACATACTTTGTAGAAATTCTGTGAATGAAACTGCACAACCCAATAGAATCAATGATAATTATAAGGATAAGAGTCGGCTCTCTATAAAACAAAAATGATTGATTTTATTTATTATTTTTCCATTAGTGTCGTTGTGGATGTGACATCTCTCCATTATGAATGTGATGGATGTGATATTGCCACTTGTGTTACTTTGGTAAATCAAATATAATAGTTTGAAAACATTGACAGAGACATTTTTGAGTATTTCTGAAGTACTGTAAAATACTTGCTGACATAAACTTAGAAACGGTTTCCATATTTTTTGTGAACACTTAATTTTTTTCATGGCAAGGTTGACATTTGCATGGAATTGCTCATATATATATATATATATATCACATTGCAATGATTTTCACACACCAGTTATTTATCCATATTAGAAGTGAACTAAAGGTGAGATAATCAGACCAAGTAGCAAAAATAGGTGATATTCAAATGAATCTATAACCCTAAATTGCTAGGAGCAAAAAATAAACAGGCATCACATTACATGATTCACAAATGAGTCGTTTCTTTTGAAAGACTTGTTGTTTTTCATTGGTCTGAGTAATTTTATTGAATAATATACTTACTATCTGACCCACAAGTCAAATGAATTAGTCTAAAATCATTTTTGATTTTTGATAAATAGTTTGAAAGGCACAAGAATGGATTGATTTAAATTATTTTAAATAAGAAATGTTTTATTTACTGAAGGTTCACTGAATTGAAAACGAATATCATCAATTTCTATTTTCTTATGATAAAGTGCATTGTTGTTGTTACTTAGAACTTAATTAAAATTTTCAGTAATTTAAATAAAGCTTAAATAAATTTAAATATTGTATAAAAATCCATCACTTGAATTGTAGCCTTGCCAAATGACTGAAATAAAATAGGTTTTAATACAAAAATAACTTAAAAACAACAACACCAAACATTCAAATAGAAATAAAACACAAACATATGTTTAAATGAATGAATAAAATATGAATAACCGGTTTCCCCCAACAGGCGAATTGGGTACGCTAAACTGTCCGTAGTGCATGAGTGTGAGTGAGTGTGTATGGATGTTTCCCAGAGATGGGTTGCAGCTGGAAGGGCATCCACTGCGTAGAACATGTGGTTGGCAGTTCATTCCGCTGTGGCGACTCTGGATTAATAAAGGGACTAAGCCCAAAGAAAATGAATGAATGAATGAAAATATGAATAAATTAAATATATAAATACAAAATAAAACTAATATGCAAATTTATTTAAAAGATAACTAATGCATCCAACCCTTAAAAAGATCTCTGTAACTTTAAATCCAAAAATAGCATTATATTTTATTATATAACATTCACCTACAACAGATTTAGGTGCAATAAAAGCGAATGTGGTGCTCCCTTGATGCAAAAATAACAATCTGTGGGAAAACCTGCCCACCACACATATCTTTTCCACCTGGTTTTATCACCTCTTCTCCACACACATGCACACTCTTCGCAATGTCGTTTCCCTGTCTTTCTCTACTTTTCTTTGTCTGACTCCTGCAGAATGAATGTGGGACTCTGAATTGCCTGTCCACTTGTCTTTCAGTAGAGGGAAAATCTTACAGCTCTTTTCAATCAGTCTTTCTCTCGTTTCTGTGAAAAGGCTCTCTGAAGAGAGGCAGAAACTACATATTAAGACAAGCTCTCTCCTTTTTGCAGTCGCAGGCTATTCTTAGCACATCACATGATTGTGTTTATTGCCTGACAGCTGCAAATTAAACGCAGTCTGCTGATATACGAATTGACATTCAATTTCACCTGGCAATTACACAGGTATAGCGAGACTCAGTAGCTCCCTAAAACATAAATAACTTTTCTGATTCCATTTCTCAAAATATGGGAGCACAATTTATGGTCCAAAGAAATTAAGAAAGGCTTGAATCAATCTTGGCACATAACAGTTTCAAAATAGTGCATAGAAAATATAGTTTAGTAAGTTTAAACCTTAACGTTTAACTCATTACTTTGCATTGAGCTTCATAAAAAAGTAAAGTGTAAATCTGGAGAAAAAGTATAGTGTAAAAAATATTTTTTTAAACTCAAGATCTAACAGCAGCATACTGTTTTCTATTAAAAAGTAATGTTCTGTAGAAAACAATGCATTCTGGGCAATAATTAGCATTTTATGGAATTGCTGTTTAATTTATACAGCAGATTTTCAACATTAATCTCCAGATTTTATTTGATATGGATTTTACTAAAAGTTAAAACAGTTCTTAAAACAGCAAGTATCACAGAACTGTAAGGCAAGGCAAGAAATATTCTAAATTCCCCTCACTGCATAACATCAAAGTGTAGCATGCACTGCACTTTAACCAAATCCTTACTTAAAACAATATGGCCTACAATAATTTTCCACCGACAGTCAAACTTTGTGTACACCTTTTTGACTGTGTTCTTGTCTATCTGTGCCTACCTGTGTGTTTTTCTCAACGTATTTATTGTCTTTTATGCATTTAGTGTCTTTTAAGTATTAGTGTCAACATTGCTAATAGTATATTGTTTTGTTTTGGAGTATGTTGTTGTATTTGTATTGTCTGCATTTTGCACTGTCTGGAGCCAGAACCTAAGCTTTTCACTCATCATAGTACACGTACAATAAAAGTGATTTAATTTGATTAAATAATTCAATGTTCAATATGTTGTTATTATTATTGGAAACTATTTTTTAGGGTTTAAAAATTGTGAAATGTAAAAATTTAGGGTGTGATTTTATTAAAATAATTCTATTGTTTTGTATGCGTGCTTTATAATTTGTGCCATTTTAATGTTTTGATTTGTATCCTTTCAAATGTGTTTATTGGTTATTTTATTAAATTTGATAATGTGTGTAAGCCACATAACATAAATATTTTAAAGGTCCAGTTAAACTTTCAGAACACTTTCTAAACAATTCAATTAATATATTTTTATCACTTATAGTTTTGCATAATGTGGAGTAAAATGTAAAATATGTCTCAATAAATAAAAATAATCAGACAAATTGTTATTGTAAATAATTTGTTTACAGTAATGTACTGTAAAATTATTTCATAGTATTAATTCCGTTAAATTACAATATATTACTGGCATCTGTGCTGCCAGTAACGTAGTAATTTATTTTTTATTTTTATATATACTTTTGAGGTACCAATACAGACCCTCCAAGTACAATTGTGTACCTTTTGAAAAGGTACCACCCCAGTGACAGCTCACATACCTTTATTTCTGTGAGTGCAGAAATGTAATAAAAGGCAAGAAATATTATTATATAACTGAATGTTCAATATGTTGTTATTATTATTGCAGGGCTTAAAAAATGTAATATTACACTTTATAGTGTGATTAATTTTCAAACATACTTTTCAATTGTTTTGTGCGTGCTTTACAATTTGTGCCATTTTAAATAAAAGTATGTTTTGTATCCTTTCAAAAGTGTTTATTGGTTATTTTATTAAATTTGATGATGATGTGTGTAAGCCACATAACACAAATATTGTACTGTTAACTGTTCTAAAGGTCCAGTTAATCTTTCAGAACACTTTTTAAACAAATCAATTAATGTATTTTTATCACTTATGATTTTTCATAATGCAGAGTGAAATAAAAAAATATGTTTTCGTAAAATAAAATAATCAGACAAATTGTTAAATTATACTGTAAATTATTTGTTTACAGTACTGCACTGTAAAATTATTTCATAGTATTCATTCTGTTAAATTACAATATATTACTGGCATCTGTGCTGCTAGTAATTTAGTCATTTATTTTAAATGTATTTATTTATGTACCATATGTTTTTTACGGTGTAGTTTTCTTTTCTTTCGATTCTTATCCAAAAAAACAGCCCAGCAGTTCATTGTGTTGACAAGGTTGCCAGATTGATGAAATAAGTTCTTACTGTAGCATCTTTCACTGATGGTTCACAATTCAA
>CAIGQZ010032903.1:3634996-3649619 GCA_903798205.1 Danio tinwini | reverse complement strand
TTACTAAGAAAAATAAGATTTTAAAGCCATCAATCAGTGGTCAATCAGTTCTCTAAAACAGCTCTGAGGTCTAATGAACATTCAGTTGGAAAGCATATAATTAGACAAAGTATAACATAGTAATTGCCATTTCTGTCGAGCAAACAAAGGGGGACAATGTCCAAGAAGACAAAGAAGAAGAAGAAAAAGCAGACATGCAGGAAGGGTAGAGCAGCAAAACAAAGCAAAAGGCAGAAAATGCCAGAACGTGAACATGTTACCAATGAAATAATGACGACCATTGCGAACCATTTTCTTAATCATGTCCTTACATTGGTCGAGGTAAAAAAAAATGCAGTCCAATTTCGGAACAGCAAATTTCCTTACTCATGGGAACATTTTGCAGACAATACAGGAATAATAATAATGTTAACATAATGCTTCATATTACAAAAGTTAGCTTAAAAGATATACATCAGACAGAAATTATACATTGGACCAGGTGTTTGATGAGGGTTGAAGCAAAACTGTGCAGAGCTGCGGCCCTCCAGGAATTGAGTATGAGACCTATGCATTAGACAGTTAATCGACATATTGTACACATAAACAGAGTACACATGTTGCCAATAACATAGCCACTGTCATCAGCCACACTTTACATCGGGAAATACTGACACACTATATGGTTATACTGCTTTGTGAACAAAAACACAAGGACTTCTCATTCTGATGGCACTGATATGTTCATTGATGCAAACACTTACTTCTGAGAGATGCGCTAAGGATTTTGATCAAGTTACAGGTTTTTGCAGGTTATCCATTGTGGGGTGCTTTTTGTACAAATTGCTTTAGAGAAATGCACTTACTGGTTTCCAAATACATGTACTAAAAATGTACAAAAGCACTTTTAAAATGTCATGCTTTTAAAACCAAATATACAAATACATATATAAGAGCTGGAAGACAACCCCCACCCCCTCGCTTTGTGTCTTGCATACAGGAGAGCAAAGCATTTTCACTGCACTCAAAATGCTGTTTAAGAAAATAAAAATGCTGACCAAACTGAAAAGAAGCAGAATATTTCAGATGATAAAAACATGTTGTCTTTATTGTAATAGCTTTACTATTGTAAACTCCTGTGTTTTTGGAAACAATTATATGCAGACCCCACTTGAATCAAAATCCATGGATAAATGGATATGTTATACAAGTTAGGTAATATTAAACATCATGACACAAAATTGAAATTGTAATGAATGTGAAAATGTATTAGTTCACAGTCAACCTCAGAATACAAATTCAAAATAGATAAACATTTTTGTTGTTGTTGTTTTATAAAATACAATTAATTTGACGGGTAACTAATAAATAATACATCACCAATATGTATTTTAAAGCACAGTTTACACTGTTATAAAAATATGGAATAGAAAATTATGCTGAAGTTTTATGCATTCTACAATCCACATGGTCAAATTAACCATTGGGTTATTGACTGTAAAAATACTTAAAACTTTTTGTGTTTTCTTAATTTTATAAATAACCATGTTAGGTTGAAATACAGATACGAACATTTGGACATACTATAGATGTATAACACATTAAGTACATGGAAAAACCCATAATGTGACCCTCAAACAACATTGTTTCTTCATTCTCATGTAAGTTCCAGGAGTGTAAAAAAAACAGTGGAAAACAGGCCTACAGCACAAAACATAGACAGGTACACTGCAAACAGGATCATTAGTTAGAACGCCCTCAACATTTACACTGTACATGCACATCCTTAAGGATGCATTCGAAGGGCGCTGCGTCAACATGGCGTGACGAAGTGTCTCTTTTAAAAAAAAATTTGAAGGCTCCTTTAAATGCAGCCTCAAAATGCATCCTTCTTTCTCAGGTAATGAAGTACACAACAGGTGGATCTTTTGTGGCCTCGAACGTCATTGCACGCTTATAAGAGCAGGATGCTTTTAAAAGAAAACGCCAGATCAAATGTATGAATAAGTTTTATTTTACTTGGAGATCTAAACGTGTTAAAAGAACTAAAGGAGTATGACATGTCTAACTAAAGAGTGATTTTATAGATTGTTTACATTTTTATGTGTAAATGTATGGATCAAAGAGTTTATATTTCCAGCTTCTGTAAACCTTGCTTTGCCTTCAGATCATTTAATATAAGTTTTAAAATCACTTTGAAAAAAGCCATTGCAAAATTTATTAAAGGCAGCTTTTATGGTTGTTAGTAGAGCTGTGCGATTTGGGGAAATTATATACATATATATATTTCGATTTGATTTGCGATTTAATTTTGTAGTCAAGCTTCAGCTCAATAATCTGTATTTAGCTTCTTACTGCTAAAATGCAGTGAGTGGAACTAAAAAGAGATTAACTTATATTAGCAAAGAACTTTGAAATTGTACTTTGCTTGCTAGATTAAGTGTCACTGGCAATAGCTTTACAGTAGTTGACTTTTTAGCAAGACACTCCTCATACAGTTTTGTTCAGTGTCTGTGACTTTGAAACCAAGATATTCCCATATTACCGACATGCTGTTTTTCTTTGATAATATTATTTGTCTACACCATCTCACTTATTCACGCTTTCCTGTTTGTTTTTTTGTGGCTGTTCTGCAAAGTTCGGTTACGCAATTCTGATTAGGCAGAATGAAAGTGTTCTCACTCAATTGGCTAGTAAGGCCCAATCCCAATTCTATTTTTGTACCTCTACCCCTTCCCATTGGCCCTTAAAAGCGAGTGTGAAGGAGAAGGGCTTCAAAATTTACCTCTAAGAATTTGGACAGCATTAAAGCACCTGCAAACGTCATCATATGTCATAGCAAACTCTTGCTTCATATGAGATCAGACGATCACGACTGCTGTATTCCAGTTGTGTTTATTTTTAAGAAATGACTGAAGGCATATATTATGTTATCATAACGATCTAATGTGGCAATAAGATTGTAACTATATACTGTGCATTTACACAGTGGCCATATTCATCTATATAAACACATCAAAAACAACATTAACATAAACATGTGTTTGTTTGTTGTAAAAATTTGTAATAATTTTGTAAAAAAAAAATACAAATTTTGTATTTACAAAAACTCCTTACTTCTGGGTGCAGCTATACTGCCGTTGTGGCTGGCTGCACCTTGGAATTATAAGGTTCTATCTGCGTTCTAAATGATTTTGAGATATTGAGCTTCAAAGTTTTTGCATTCCATAGCAAACAATATGTGTGTAACATTTTTTTTCATAAAAAGTCTTAAAATGTAAACAACTTATAAAAAAAACATCCCATAATGTAAATAAGTTGTCATTTAATAAGAATATGTCAATAACTCAATTTTGACAAAAATGTCAGATACAACCTTATAATTCTAAGGTGACATGGTGTATTCTGGGAAATTCTTTTACCCCTTGGTTTTGAGTGTGGTCCTAAAAAAATCTTCGTTCGAAGGGGTATATACCCCTTCCCCGGCTTGGCCCTACGCCTTCAAGCTAAAGAGAATTGGGACACCCCCACCCCTTCATGAGAATGCGAAAAACAAAGGGGTTGGGGGTAAGGGGAAGGGCTAAGGGGTAGAATTGGGATTGGGCCTAAGATTGTCTCACACAGACAGCAGTCATGCATTTGCTCTGGGTGGGGGAAGTTAATAAATAATAATATATGTTTCATATCGCAGCCTATTGCGATTAGCAAATTCCAATGTTTCAAATCGCTATTGCAATTTTATTTCAATTAATCGCACAGCCCTAGTTGCTAGGTGACAAGATCTGTCCTCTGTAGGCTAGATCGTCACATTTCAAAATGCTCAGTTCGGCTTGTGTGGATTCAAAAGCACTCATCTTTGAAGTCTGCATCCTTCGGAGGATGCAGCCTCTAGGGCAGGGGTGTCAAATTCAATTCCTGGTGGGCTGCAGCCCTGCACAGTTTAGTTCCAAACTAATTAAACTCACCTGATCAAACTAATTGAGTGCTTTAAGCTTGTTTGTTACCTGGAGATAGGTGTGTTGACACAGGGCTAAAACTAAACTCTGCAGGGCTGCAGCCCTCCAGGAGTTGAGTTTGACATGCCTGTTCTAGGGAATCATACACCAGATGCGCCGCTCAGCCTCGCAATATGGCACGCTAATGACAGTTGGAAGTATGGCACACCAGACATGCACATTCGAATGTTATTTAATATGAAACTATTCAGATGGTGCTCTGTGGCACGGCAGAAATATGAACAGTGTCCTGAGTCGTAGCTGGGTGCTGTAGACAGCCTCTGACTTGCGGCACCGGTGTGTGTACCCTGATAGAAATCTATGTTAATAATTCTAAATTGCATGGCACTGTGTGGCGTGGCACGTCGTCGAGCAGCACATCCGGTGTGCAACCCCTGTCTGAAATGAGACACAGCTAATGTCTAATTAGATTGTTTTATTTGCGATGCTAAGCAACTTTAAGTTGTAGCATGTTTGTAATGACACATGTATAGTGCTGTGTATCAAAGACTTTAGAATACACAAGACATGTCACTCATATAGTTTTGAATGGGGAAAAGTGTAACATGGCAAATGAAGCCCTGCCTTCTAGTACAGAAGCCAATCAGCGATCGCTATAGACTGATGAATCTCCGGGGGAAGGGTTCAGACCAGCCATGAGTTTCTGCAGATTTTGTGTGATTAGAATTTTTAGAAATGAAGCTAAATACACAGTTGTTTAATTTTATTGGTGATTCCTAATATGACATTTACTCATAAGCTTTGCAAGCAATTTTGGAGAATATGATGTTTCCCCATTCAAAAGTTTCAAAGATGGCCGTCGAGTGAAATGACTTGCCTAAAAAGAGTTTGTGTATTGTGTTTAATGCAGGTTTATGCAAAGTGTCATATCACTCAGCTCTTACTGCTATTTTTGTAGAGTGAAAGAAAAGCAATACACTTAAAATGTTATCCATTTATCCAAAAGTTGATATTAATTTCTCGTTTTTTTATATACATTAAAGCTTCAAAATACAACTCTCAAAATACAACTTTTTTGACAAAGTATGATTATTGTGCACTTGTTTATTTTAGAGTAATAATGTGTGTCTGTGTGAGTGTGTGTGTGAGCATCAGATTCAAGCTCATTAATATTCATAAAGATTCCAAATATGGTCAATAAGGAACTTCTGATTTTAAAGATGTTTGATGTTATAGACTATTGATGTTACTTACTGAATCAATGCAGTATATGGCAGCTTATTTGCAAGCTATTACATGCAATCTTTTAAAAACCTTTTAAAAGAAAAAATCTTTTAAAAACCTTTTGATTTTACAAACCTTAGTGGTTCTAGTAGTGTTAATGCTGTGGCAAATTATCTATGTAGCATTGAAAATCATATTGAAAATCAGTATAATTCAAGACAGTACCAAATTTAGAAATACACAAATGAGATGAAACATAAAAAGAGTGCTGACTGACATCTCTTAATTTTTATTTTATGCAAGGAACAGCACAGCCTGGGCCACGTTTGAGCTGAGAAATCAGTGAATAATTACACAGAAAAAGTGCGCCTTCATCCAAGCTTGTGGAATCAGAATGAGTGTTTCTATATGTTGTAGTGCCAGATTATTACCATACATTAGCACTTAACGAATCAGCCCACACGCAGGGCGTAAGGACCATGCAGACACAATACACACAACATCAGTTCACAGTAAACTCTGCATGTGGAGAATTTCATCAGCTCCTGGCATACCAGACGCACTCCGGCCTTTGATATCTGCTGCCTACACGTGAAGCACTTATCTTTAACATGGAGGCAATCTTCAAAGTAAAGCGCCATGCACCGCCATTTGATGTGCTGGCCTCTCAGTAAGACAGCCTGCCGGTGGACAGAGGGTCAAGACAATACAGAGAGGGCAATTTGGTAATATAGCCAGGATGTACATTTGACTCAGGTGATAATACGTTTGCTCTATTTAAAGATGCATAAAGAAAAGCTTAAATCCTTACGGATTGACTATAGAGAGGTTACAACCATGGAGGTTTATACTCTGGATCTGTTAGAGTCAAAGACAGTTATTGATTTCAATTTAACTCCTGTAAGCTCTTTAATACAAATCTAAATGTGAATTGAAAAATGTATTGCATGATTTTGAATGAATGAATGAATAAATGAATGAATGGGTTACACTTTACATAAGGGTTTCATTAGTTAAAATTAGTTCATTTATTGACTAATATGAACTAATAATGAACAATTGTTGTACAGCATTTATTAATAATAACAATCAACAACTGTATTTTCATTAACTAACATTAACAAACACAAATACTGTAATAAATGTATTGTTCATTGTTTGTTCATGTTGGTAAGTGCATTAACTAGCATGAACAAATACAACCTTATTGTAATGTTAATGAATGAATTGTTAATGAAGGAATGAATGATTATAAATAATAAAACATAATAGTTAATAATAAATTATTACAGAATTTTTACAACCATTATAATAAATGATACAACAAATTATAATAAATAAAAAAATAATGCTAAGTCAAATTTATCTTTAATATCTCTCGCTCTTTTTGTTATTCAATATTTATTTATCATTTAATCAGATAAACCAAACAGCCTACTGCTGCAATATGGAGTTGATTCACTTCATTTTTTATCATTCAAAACACGCATTTT
Source organism: Danio tinwini (assembly GCA_903798205.1). Taxonomy (NCBI): domain Eukaryota; kingdom Metazoa; phylum Chordata; class Actinopteri; order Cypriniformes; family Danionidae; genus Danio; species Danio tinwini. Next base: position 3,642,967 of record CAIGQZ010032903.1, on the reverse strand, counting down.
ATTTATCTACAGCAATAGCTTGCAATTTTCCATATAATGATAGAATTTCCTGCATGGTCATGAGCCTCACTTATTGACTTTTGTGTGAAGGCTCTTTCTGGAATTGAGTTTGAATGAAACTAATTACATATGAGAGTTGAATCATACACTGTAAAACCCAACAGTCAACTTCATCAAATGAAATGAGTGTAGTTAACTCAAAATGATGATAATGAGAATAATGAGTTAATTAAATACCTTATTATTTCAACTTAAATGGAGTAAGTTCGCAGTACTCATATAGATATTTTATATAGATAAGTTTTTGTACACTCTCAGAAATAAAGGTACATGAGCTGTCACTGGGGCAGTACCTTTTCAAAAGGTACATATGTGTACCAAAATAGTCCACAGTGGTACCTAAAAGTGCATATTAGTACCCAAATGTACCTAAAAAGTACCTTTGAGGTACCCTTATGGACCCTTCAGGTACCATAAGGTGCCTTTTGAAAAGGTACTGCCCCAGTGACAGCTCATGTACCTATATTTCTGAGAGTGTAGCAATCAGTTTTCTCAACTGGTTTGAGTTGACTTAACTTATTGGGTTTTAGAGTACTCAGTTGGTTTAAGTTCTCCTGATTTATTACAAAAAAAAAAAAATTACATTAAAGGGCACCTAGGTTACCACTTTTCCCAGATTTAATATAAGTCTTTTGTGTCTCCAGAATGTGTCTGTAAAGTTTCATCTCAAAACACCCATCAGATTTTTTATTATACCTGTCATAAGTTTCTACTTTGTAGCATTTAGCATCAGCTAGCGGTTTTTGTCTACTGTGCCTTTAAGGCTAGTCCTTCACACCCACCGTTTCCACATGCCTGGCAGCAGCTCCTTCGGCTGCGTCAGACAACAGACAAACACGAAGGAATAAGAATTCACGTAACGTTTGTGAGGAAAAACTACAGTAAGAATCTTACCAATAAGTATTTGATGCATGTTGTGGAGTTGCAAGGATGAGTCACACACAATGTCGTTACAAAGTTCACGCACACACACAAATACACACACACACACACACACACACACACACAGACAGCGCGAGTTTAGCTTTGCACTATTTTTGCACGCAAATGTGACAGGATACAGGTTAATCTCCACTGCTGTATGAATATCTGTTACGTTAATGTACAATATAAACCTGATTTAATGTCCACAAACCGGGATTGAAGCGGGATTGAAGTCTTTTATAATTGTTCTGACACGCGGCTGTGTTGATGAAGTAAATCTGAAGTAAATCGCTGTAATTCATTACAAACATGCACTGTTTTAAAACATTTTAAACTTGTCAAACTCACTCTTGATCACATTTGATGATGATTGATGATCCTAGCAAACTAAACAGACCTTTTATTTACAGTTGCTTAGTTTGCGCACGTCCTGGTCCTGTGTCTGCTTGATATGATTATGCATTACTACGGAGACATGTTAATACGCAGCTGTCAATCAATTCGGTGGGCGGGGGGACCACACTCCTATGTCAAGTTGCGGTCGGTCTCAAAACCGCTCCAATTGGTCCACCGTTTTTTTGTGGTTAAATTGAAAAAGAAGCACTGGGTGTGTTTATATCACCCCAATATGATGGTCTATACACCATACATACACATATGTCTGTCCAAACAGCTTGAAAAGGAGATTTCCATAGGTGCCCTTTAAATCTCAGAGGTTCAGAAAGTAAACTTTTGTAGCATGATCTCCCTTCCTTACATATTTTGATAAATTTGAATTTCTTGGGAGTATATTTAAGTCTTTTAAGTATTGCATAACGATGATGTTTATTATTATTAACTTTTATTGCTTATTACCTGATACCTTGTAGTAACTATGCCTTCCACATCAGCCACAACTTCAAAAACTGGTTTGCTTGTAATAAGGGATTACAGCACCATCCTGCCTTTATTCTCTGAACGGTATACTTAAGGGCTGGGCTGATAAATTATATTATACAACCGCGATAAAATTTGTCAATAACAAACATAAGCTCTAGACTTTTTACTCTATACTTATAAAAGTCACACAGTTGAAATGTGCAACAATGGCAATCTAAAAGCGTGTTGATATTAGAGATGCACCAAATTTTCAGCCACTGAAAATATTTAATGGACCCTCTAATTTGTGGCTTCAGTCATTGTTGGAGTACTCTTTTAAATCTGGAAGCATTAACAACTTATATCAAAATATATATCATTAAAGTAATAGAAAATAATTATTGAGATTGCATTTTTGCCATATCGCCCAGACCTAATATACTTTGTCGAACAAGACAAGAAATAATTCAAATTAAACTGTTATTATCATAACTTGATTATAAAGTATAATCAAAAAAATATACTATATATATAATTCAACTATGTAAGGCTATAGTTCAAATCAATCTCTTTACAGGGTATATACAGGAATTAGAGATTAAGACTCTTTGCATACATTAAGACCTCATAACCACTTAAGGTGTCAACCAGTAACATTGCTGACATTTTAACTTGCAGTAAATTTACTAAATACTGATCGCAAGAAATGAGTCCTAAACTAAAACTGCATTTATATACTGGGGAAAAAATGTTAACCAGCAGGTGGCGCCTTTTAAGCAGCAGGAATAACAGTGTTTCCCTGGTTACTGCAGTAAACAAAGCAGTGCAATGTCAAATCTAGCAGGATTATTTTTTTTATTTCATAAACTAGAAATAAAAAATTGAATTGGGTTACACTAATAAATTCAGGTACACTTTAGCATACTGATACCGAATTAATACCTTGTAAAATAGCATTTAAGACTTTTTAGTACTTTTTATAAGCCTTAAATTTTCTAAATTGATTTATCAATTTTTTTTACTTTTAAAGGGTCACGAAACACCAGAACACATTTTTGAGCTGTTGACAGTCATATAAGTGTCCCACGCTGCTATAAACACTATTAGGACACATATATTGCACTAAAAAGCGAAAATTGCTTGTTTTGCGTTATTTTGAGCAAACTCGTTCTTCCAGTTTGAAACGAATTTTTGAAGCTGCGTCACGGCGATTAGATACTTGCGTGTAGCGTGGAGAGTGGATGTCTGTACCTGCGAGTACATCGTGACGTCTCTGAGTGTGCGGCATTAATTCATGAGAAAGACTTGTTCAAACCAATCAGCACGCTCTATTGTGTATGCGGTGTAACTTTATTAATATGCATGATAGCTTTGAAGACTGTTTACCTGTTACAATTTTCAGACGACAGAGAGATGCCACGTTGTGTTGCCAAAATAAGTGAAAAAAACGAGAATTTGGAGACATGGGTCGTCAGTGTTGCGTTTATTATTGCGTTGCGTTTACTATTGTGCTGCATCGAAGGTTTTGTTTTCATTTTCCCTCTATGAGAGCGCAGCTGGACTTACATGTGGATTACAGTGAACGCGACATGCGACAGAAATGCGTTTGTAAGGAACATTTTTACCCGAGAGCTTTTCGCATCTAGAAATGATGAAATCCGGATTTGCCGCTCATCTCCTTTTAAAAAGACAAGGCTCCAGTTTGTATTGATTGTCCTGTGTCTACAGATTTGGTAAGTGTGTGTGAGAGCAGTGCCCTTTGTTTGTTTATTCAGATGGCAAAGTTAGTTTGTATCTTTAGCAGTGCTCTTTCAGTTTTTAAAGACATACCATAGTCAAAATGATTAAGTTACTAAGTTTACAGTATGTTAATATCACTACAATATTATAGTACAATATTATAGACTGAAAGATCCGCTGTAAATGCTGCTCTCAGAGTGTAAACATGTAAACACCACTATCAAACTATTACTGTCGTGTAGAATTTTCGCCGCATTTTGTGACTGGATAGTCTATACACACACGGATTTCTGACGTTACATTAAATCTCCACTCTCCAGCAGTTTCTCTCATTTGTCACTGGGCATATGCAGGAAATGTTTCTAAATAAAAAGTAAAAGTGCCAAACTGCAGCTAAAGTCGACAATTAATATTTTGGCAAATAATTTGATTATTGATGTCCATTCGTCACTGTCTTTCTCCCCTGCGTCTGTGTGTTTGTTTTGCCTCCAGTGGTGCCAGATGTAGCTGATTTTTTACCCACACAATTGGATTCAAAACCGCCCAATCTGGCAACACTGTTTGCCTCGCCTCTGTGAAAATCAGCATGTGCCTAAATGGAAACTCCCATATTTGCAAATCCTTTCCTCCTTCCCTCCCTCGACACTCCCACCTAAACAGAACTGGACACGCCCACTTTGCTGAATTTTTTCAAACTAGAGGTGTGAAAACACCCTGCTGAGACGGGGGTTCATGGCCCTTAAAGACCCAGCAGACACCTTGCTTTTCTATTACATGACACATTGACAGTACAGACTCAGAGTGACTCCTGAATCATCCTGAGAATTTTATTAACTTAATTTTAAGTGTAACAAAAAAAGGAGCACGAGCAAATATCCTTTAGATTTTCTCAACAAATACATTCCAAGTGCTCCACATAAAAAAAAAATTAACAAGCTTTCATAGACAACCTAAGAAGTCAGAAAGGTTGCTTTCATTGCAAGCTGTTCACACGCTGACACAAAAAAAGCGATTAATACACGAAAAGTCTCACACACAGCCCCTTTAAAAAAAGCTCCAATCTAGGTAAGTACATTTTATTGGTATCCTTGACTGTAGTTAACTATAAAATCCTTATTTAACCATGAGATACAAAAGCAAGAATGCCATTATGTATATTATCCGCTGCAAACAGTGACTCACACAGCACATCATCAATGAAAACAAAAAAGACATCACAAAGCAAACCGTGTGTGCGCGGGGTTTGTTTATAATGTGCTTGTGTGCGGTTCGAAGCACTGAGAGCACACGTGTAGTGACTCAGGGGGGGATAAACAGACCTCAACCCCTGAGGAGAATAGCAGCACTCCAATGGAGTATCACACCAGCTATCAACCCTCATCATCTCAGCCCTCAGTACAGAGCAAAACACATTCTTCACACACAGCTGCAGCCAGCATTTACATCTCCACTCCACTAAACCCACTTTAACCAGTCAGAGAACATTCTAGAGTGTCCCAGTGTTTCTGAAATATTAAGAGCAACAAATAGTCAATTCCTGTTTCCGATGTGTGAAAGCAAATGGCTCTGTCTCACAACCATTTCTGGTGCTGCTGACACCAAGGCTGCTTCAATAATAATGCTTCAAAAGGTACTTGGAAGCAGTTTTGTTTACATCTTTTGCACATGAAATGCATTTCAAAAAGCCATGTGGCAGCAACATTGAAGGAAATGCTGGTAACATCTACATAAAAGGCTTGCCTTATTCCAGAATCATTAAGAGGCTACATGTAAACATCAGAATGAGATGCGAGAGTCAGCGTGTCCCGTAGGGTTCAGATAAGGACCACCATTCACACCGCATGCTTGAGTGGATGTTGGAAGAGTTGCTGCTTGTGAAGTAGGTCTCAGATAAGTGGCTTATGATATTCTGTTTCAGTTAGGATCTGGTTTATGTAGGCGTACACAGTCGGCATAGGTTCTGAGACAGACCCACCATGTTTCATACTCAAAACCAACATCAAATTTTGGAGAAATTTGTATGATATTCCAGAGATACTAAAGCAGAATCGTTTCTCAAACCTGAAAGGAGATGCACTGAATCCTAGACATTCAACATATCATCGATCAGGCCCATCACATTGCTTAAGCATTGCAAGAACAGAATCAAGTCAAGGTTAAAGCAGCTTCACCTTGAGTCAAAATAAACTTTTCCAGCCATACAGAGTCAGAGTTGCTTAATGGAGTAGCAAACCAAAGCTTAGCATCTAGAATTACACCATCCGCAATAATCAATACCAATGCAATTTCTTTATAAACCCACTGTATGAAAAAGCCCAACAACGAGGATAATCTTTAGAGCTAACAACTGATCTCATAATGCTTTAGTTCAGTGGTCCTCAACCACCGAGCTGCGAACCAGTACCGGTCAGTGGATCAATTGGTACTAAGCCGCACAAGAAATCATGAATTATTTCCGAGTCTAAGCTTTCTTTTTATTTTGAAAAATCTTTTATTTTTAGCACCCAAATTAAACCCACAAGCAGCAAAATGAGTAAAGGAATGGATCTGCAACCCATTAGTCAACAAATCAGGTGAATCCAAAATGGCTGTGTCAACTGATGGAGATCGCAAATGACGGTGACCTTTTAGGGGCCGTTCACATATCGTGTCTTTTCTAGTGTTTGCGCAAGTTTGTTGTTTCCAATGGAGGTGTGCAGCTTGTGCGTACAAGCGGCGTGACATGCTTACGCCTTCCAGACGCACACAGGGAATGAATTCCGCAAGAGCACTGCGAGTCACGTGACTAGAATTGACCAATCAGCTTCAGCTTTTATGGAATATATACATTTCAGTAGACTAAGTATCTCAGACAAACACTGAACACCCAAACACTGCAGTGCTTTGTAAATTTTCCCATAAATAAAACTTGTATCGGAGCTGCAGCCCTCACCCCCCCAGTACACGATAAAATTGTCAAGAGTTGACCGGTCCCCGGTGATAAAAAGGTTGAGGACCACTGCTTTAGTTCACAGCCGCTAAACACACTTTTTCCAGATCTATCAAGCTTTGTAGAAGAAATACCTTGCAGACACTCACCGTTTTGAAGTCCTGGTGGCTGCACTCCTGGCCCTGGAAACGGCAGTAGAGCATCATCTCTTTTAGGTCATGGCCCACTCGTTCTGTGAACTCCCGCATGCTGAAGGGCTTGGGACGGTAGTTAGTGAAGTTGGATTTCTCTGTGAGAAAGGCCAGCACGTGGGGCTCGGCCAGGTGTGGTTCAGGGATTTGCAGGTGCACGTCCAGCAAGGCCAACAGTTCTCCTGCGTGGTAGAGGTCATTCTGTGTGAGACGCGTGAAACGGTAGGCATTCAGATTGCAGACGGTGACAGCAGGGAAAACCAGGCTGCCAGAAACCACTGCGTCCACACTGGTGACGTGTGGATAGGAGAGGAAGTAGGCCAGCCGTTCGGTGCTCTCCAGGACCAGTATGACTAAGCTGGCCAGCAAGGCTGCACTCCAGAGCAAACGGCGCGAAGTGGAGCGATAAGGAGAGGAAGATGATGATGAAGAGTAGGGAAAGATGAAGCGCAAACCATGAAGGGTGCTTCGGTGGGCAAAGGACTGCCAAGATGAGTGGGCTCCAAGACTCCCCATGCCCCCGCTCTCAGTTTCACGACTAGCCTCGCTTTCACAGGCCTCCTTCAGGTCCATCGTTCATGCACACACCTGCGGGCAGATCAGCACACAGTGATTGTCAGCTTAAGCCCAGGAACTTTCGTGAATCTGATTCTGGCTACATTTCACTTCATTAGAGTTTCACAGGCACATCAATAATATATCATGAAATACAGAGCCTTTCTTGAAGCGGCGAGTTTGACACAAACATGAAGAGGCACAGTGACACTGTAAGGCTTTATGAAAAAGCATAAAACTGAATGTAGACACCAGTGAGAGAGAGAGACGGAGGATTTATGTAACTTGAACCGTACTGACCAAAGACACAACAACAACAAAACAGAAAGAAAAAGAAAGAAAGGAAAGGAATGAAAGATAAATATGTAAGCAAGGAAGGAAGAAAAAAAGTAAGATAACAGAAGTAAAAAATAATAATAATAATAAAGATAAGAAAAGAGAAAAGGAGGAAGGGAATAAGGAAAGATAATGGGAATAAAAGAAGGAAGGAAAGGCAGGAAAAAAAGATAAGGGACAAAGGGGTGAAAGGAAGGAAGATGGAAGGTGCAAAGAAACTGGGTTTAATTAAATAAAAAAAGGACAAATGGAGAAAAAAATATTATGTATATTATGAAGGAAAGATTGAAGAGGGGATGTAAAGTAATGAAAAAAGACAAAGTTACAGAATGAAGGAAGGAAGGAAGGAAGGAAGGAAGGAAGGAAGGAAGGAAGGAA
>CAIGQZ010032903.1:3603493-3622761 GCA_903798205.1 Danio tinwini | reverse complement strand
TGAGGTAAGCACTGAGGAAACAGTAGATGGGAAATCCAATTGCTCCTTCATAACATCGAGATACATGTGATGCAAGTATATCTATAGCAAAGAACTGCAAATAAGCATATTTTATAGCAATTTATCGATAAACACACACCTTGTTCTCTCGCTCTGCACAGCTGTGGTTTGCTGATCAAATAAAAACGAAATGACAAGAAGGAGCCGAATTCTGCCGTCGTCTTCATATCAAATTTAAAGAGGACTGAGGCGATTATTTGGTCTACAGTATATGAGCTAATCGCAAAAATATAGCGAGGCTAAAGCCCCCCTAAAATAGGCCTAGCAACGCCCATACATACAACTATTGATGGGATTATCCGATCTGTCCATTTACGTGGACAATTTCATTCATTCATTCATTTTCTTTTCGGCTTAGTCCCTTTATTTATCAGAGGTCGCCACAGCGGAATTAACCGCCAACTTATCCAGACTGTTTTATGCATCGGATGACCTTCCAGCTGCAGCCTAACATTAGGAATCACCCATACACTGCAAAACATTTATTTTCTTTAGATTTTTTGTCTGGTTTCTAGTCCAAATGTCTAAAAAAAAATTAAATCAAGAAAAACATTTTAGGCAAGCAAAACATATTGTCTTGTTTTCAGAAATAATATGCCAAAATTGAGTTTATCCTTAAAATAAGCTAAATAATCTGCCAATGGGGTAAGCAAAATAATCTTATGTCAAAAGGAAAAACAAGATTATTTTGTTTACCCCATTGACAGATTATTTAGCTTGTTTTAAGCAAAAAATCACTTAACATTGGCATATTATTTCTGAAAACAAGACAATACGTTTAAGAATTTTTGGATATTTGGACTAGAAACAAGACAAAAAAATCTAAGTAAGAAAAGCATTTTTTTTGCAGTGTACACACTCTCACACACATACACTACGGCCAGTTTAGCTCACCCAATTCACCTACAGTGTATTGTCTTTGGATTGTGGGGGAAATCGGAGCAAGCGGAGGAAACCCACGCAAACACGGAGAACATGCAAACTCCACACAGAAATGCCAACTGTCCCAGCCGAGGCTCGAACCAGTGACCTTATTGCTGTGAGGCGACAGCGCTACCCACAGCACCACCATGCCACCCAGGGTCCAATCACTCTACCAAAATATAACAGAGACGGTACCAGGGGCGGACTGGGAAAGCATTTTCAACCGGGCAAAAGTAACTGTCAGTCAGGCCACATCTGATGCGATCTAGAAAGTGAAGAGCAGGGAGGGGGCGCGGAGGGGTGTGCGGGGATGCGCGGCAGGCCAGAATCACAGTGGCAGGCCAGATTGACCGTCAGGCCACCGGGAAATGTTCCGATGCTCCCTATGGCCAGTCCGCCCACTCTGAGTCTCTGGGCATCATTGTATGATGTCCGATCAACCTACCTGTTCACTGTTTATACTCTTACTTCCCTTCCCCTTCATCCCACTGTTCCCTTACCATCCCTTTCATGCCTTACAATAAAGTCTAGCTCAAAGTGTGGCATCCATGCTGGTGAACTGTAATGTAAACTCAGCTATTGATAATAGCCAGAAGTAATGGGAAGCCAGATGGGTCAGAGTATCTCTGTATCAACATGGCTTGTGGGTTGCTCCTTGTCAGCAGTGGTGAGAATTTACCAACAGGGGTAGTAGAAGGGATAAAACACAAATAGCAACAGTGTGTTAGACCCCCCAAGGCTCATCAATGCATAAGGGCAATGAAGGCTGTCCGTCACCAGAAGGTTTACTTTGACACAAGTGAAACTAAGTTTTAATAATTGTTTTGGAAGGAATGTCTCACAGTTGAAAAGTTAAGCCATGAAGCTGTGGAAGAAGATCGCTTGAAGGAATCTTGTTCCTTGAACTATTGGTGGAAGTACCTGTACGTCAGAAGATTCTACCGCAGAGTTGGGTATGTGATTGTAGAGTGCATTGTTTTAGTGAAAGCATACCAAACATCCTTCAGTTTTTTTGATGCATTACAAAACATACACTTACAGAAAGCTAATGTTAGCTGGATACACCAATTGCCTTTGTCTATGACTTTGTGTCTTATTTCTCAATGATATGCAATGGTATTATGTAGATTTTGTTGAAGGCTGGATTTGATGATGATGTTGGCCAGCTTATGTTGCTTCAGAATTCCTAATAATGATGCAAATGCAACCTCGAAAATGTACCGGGGGGTCCTTTGGGGATTTAGTCCTTTTTGGGGATTTGGCTGCTGAATCGTTACTATAAGCACTCAGTCTGAAAGCCCCTATACAATACCATGTACATGTGCCTCAAGTAATAGCACCAGGATGCTCTGTGGTACAACAATGAACCAGTGGAGAGCTTTTGTGGGAAACTCTGTGGCCTGGCAAATTTGCTGCAGATGTAAATTTGTGACACGCATCTTAAGTAAATGCTGCCGATTAGGTACACTCTTTCATGTCCATGGTGTTCCTTAGTGGAAGTGGCTTCTTTCAGCACAATAATACACCCTGCTGCACACACTAATCAGGAATGATCTTAAGAATGTGTTGAAGAGAAGGTGATGCCCCGGCCTTCAAATTCCCAACGTCAATCCATTTAAGCATCTGTGAGATGTGCTGAACCAACAGTTTCCATCCAGAGCAGCTCAACCTAAGAGCCATCAAAATATTTTGGCAGCTGGTGAAGAACCAACAGTGTTTCAGGCATGTGGTCATACTTTTCTGGCTTATCAGTCGGCCCACACGGAATCTACACATGCAGAAATCTGCTGAGCTATAGCCCATAAATATAAATTTCTTGTGTAAATTTATAATTATTACATTTTTAAATTCAATTCAGTAATATTATTGACCATGCCAACATTCATCTCCAAAATTCTGTGAGATCCGGGGGTGTTTGTGGCATTAGTAGTAACTGTAAGCTACCAGGTTTTGGGCGGTGGAGGAGATTGGATACTATATGAAAGATGACGACCAGGAGACTGTTGTTGGAGACTGCCAAAAAGATGGTGGATTTACAGGAGTTTTTCAGGAGAAATAATAAAACGGAGGGTAGCATGTATGTTATTGACTAATATGAACATTTAATATGATTTATTTACAATACTTTTTGTGAAGTAATATTTTGTCTTTTGTATTTTTATTCCTATGGCCTTTAACATGTGGCAAAAGGACTACCAATTAAAAGGTCTTTGAGCTAATTTGGGTACATTTACATTCTTGGTGAACATTGATTAATGTACACTGTCCTTTGTTGTGAAAAAGAAATAAACTTAGACCTATCAGTTTATATCAGCATTGTACAAAAGCCACCATTACATTTGATCTATTATATGAGAGAGTTGCTTTGTTTACCAAATAAGTGGATCTAATTGGATTTGCATTGTAAATATTAAATAAAAGTTAAAAAGGTATTATTTTTTATTTTAAGTTTTTTGTTATGATACTCCCAAAATCATTCTGCATAAATCTGCAGGCTTTTTGCAAAATTGTGCAAAAAAAAAAAAAAAGGAAAAAATGTCTGCAAATTCGGCCCTACTTTTAGATAAAAAAAACAGTACTGTACTATTTAAAATCACTATACTATTTAAAAAACCCATAACCTGCTTAGTTGGTAAAACATTAAGTTTAAGTTCCTCCCCTTCTATCTGACGTTTAAATCTGTAGAAAACAGTGACTCAGGGTGCCGCTTGAGCTGATTGTATTATTCCACTTAGAAAAACTTCTTTTGGTCAAGCTTGTTTTTCTTTTAAAGCATCACATCAGTGGAATATGATACTGCAATCTGTTAGAGAATGTGAATCTTTTAAGTCATTTAGGTATAGTTTTAAGAAATGGCTTTTTAATCAACATTGCACTGTAAAAAAATCCTGGTTGCCTTAAATATTTAAGTTGAATCAAATTAACCTTATGAGTTAAATAAAGTTGAACTTATATTATGTTAAACTGACTTAAAACAGCTTGCGTAACATATAAAATAAAGTTAGAACATGATTAACTTAGATTAATAAGTTACAATGACCTAAAAACATATGCTGTCATGACTAATTGATCATATAATTTTTTTACAATGTATGAACATTAGGCTTTTTGATGGCTGTTTATTTGAGTATTGTTTTAGTTTGACTTTGTATTTTTATTGCTATGGCCTTTAATATCTGGCAAAGGGACTACCAATTAAAATGTCTTTGGGCTAATTTGGGTACATTTACATTCTTGGTGAACATTGATTAATGTACACTGTCCTTTGTTGTGAAAAAGAAATAAACTTAGACCTATCAGTTTATATCAGCATTGCACAAAAGCCACCATTACATTAGTTGTTTTAATGATGGCATAATGAACCAATATTATTATTTCTCTTTCTCTATTTTTAGAAAACAAGAAGTTGCATTTGGAATATTTTGGACTAATTGTGCAAGACACGTGAAAGACAGTTGGAGAGAGATTGAAGAATGTGCTGCAAAAATTTTGGAGCCTCAGTCCTGGTTTGTGGCCACATTTTTTGCCAGTGCTGTTTTTAGATTTGTCTGGGATTGCATATTCTGAAAAATACAGGTTTTAATCTAATAAGCCATTTCTTCTAAAAAGCATTGGTAATGTTTCCCCCAGCACGACAATGATCCCAAACAAACTGCAGTGAATTTAGTGAGGCAATATTTGGGGTAAAAATTGTTAATAAAAACATTAACCTTAACAAATCTTCGTCATCAGTCATGAAATGGCCACCACAAAGTCCAGACCATAAACTTAGGGTGTACTCACACTATGTACTGTTGTCTTGAACCGGGCCAAAGCATGCTTGTCCCCCTCCCGTCTTCCCCGACGGCCCGCACTCACATTACATTCAGGACTGGACACGCTTACCTCATCGATGATGCGCTGTTCAGTAAGCGCTCTCGCTCAGCACAATAGAGATTTCTTTAGTTATATCGTTTAAGTGGTTTGATATGCAGTGACACGCAGTCTAATATTTCGCCAAACAGATCAGCCACTTTTGACGCTCATAAACAATCATAAATTCCTCGTGCTGCAGAAATTAGGAGGTTTGCTGAAGACGCAGCTGTCATGCAGTGAGGGGTTTGCGTCTTTAATAAACTACAACGAACTCCCACTGCAAGCGTACCGCGCCTGAGCCCAAGTAAACCGCGCTCAGGCCCACCTCTTCCAACCAGGCCAGGGCCGCCCAAGTGAACTGTGCCTGAGCTCGATTCAGAGTACTCAGACTTCTCAAACTATCCGGGAAACGGGCCTGGGCACGGTTCGGATAGCATAGTGTGAGTACGCCCTTATAGAGACACTGTAGGATCTGCTGGGGGAAAAAAAAAGAAAGATATGACAGCCTAAATGTAAAGAACTTTGTGAAGTGCTGAAAGAAGCCTGATACCACAATATTAGTGCAAACATTCATGAAAAATTCATGGCAGTCTCCCCCCAAAACCAAAAAGTTAAGGTCACATTAAACAACTTTTTATTGAAGTGTTCTTTTAAAATTATGTGTACATGTCTCCCATGTTTTCTTTTGCAATGTTCTGTCCTACATACAAACACGGTCATGGCTCTCTACGAAGGGGCAATGGTCCCGGAGTATGGCTTTAAACCTCTTTCACTTTAAGTCATAAGTTATGCAGAAAGGACAGGAAATTTAATATTTAATCCATTAATTAGACACAAGGTATGCCGGGGACAACTAAATAAGTAATTGCACCCTCATGACTTTATAATGATTCACGGTGAATACACCTAATCTAGAAATCAATAGCATGTAGAGCGACATGCTGTTGAGACAGCGAGACCAAGACCTTACAGAGCAATTGATAAAATATGAAGATTAATCAAGACAGGTAAAAATGGAAATCAGAAGAGGCTGGTGAAAGAAAGCAACAGGCAAGGACTTCCAATTATAATCAATGAAATTATCAAATAATGTCAAGCACTCAAGACATCTCACGGTAAGGCTTGGAAAAGCTTTTAAACAGCATGAACAAACCAGCCACTCCACCAGTGCATCAGAAATGACTAATTACGCCATTTGTGTCCTTCAAGAAGGAATCCAGCTGGCAAACTGTAGCCTTAATGGGTGATTTAAATTCACAAGGAAGGCTTGCCAAAAAATAACACATCAGATTACTGGTTAATTTCAGAATGAAATTAACATTGATCTGTACAGACATGTTCTTTCAGCCCATCTAATGCTAGCTAATACCTTGTTTACACCTGGTATAAAGAGGGATTTTGATCAATCAAATCACAATGCAAGTAGACAATGGATATATATTCCTGTTTACACCTTGTTTTAATCACTCTCTTTTTTCCACTTTTGAAGGCTTAAGTAAAAATATGACTTTTATACAAAGTGCAGTTATTAATAAAGTGAAAATTATGTAATTTACTCATTCACTTCTGTCAAAAAATACTGTAACCATTGACTTCCATAATATTTGTTTAGTAGTAGTAGTAGTAGTAAACTTCATTGTCCTTGACAGGATATTTTTTATGGGTATCACCATATTGCTGCAGACATAGCATAAAAACAAACAAAAACAATACATTACACTGTAAAAAAAATGACCTTAAAATTCACAGTAAATTACTGTTAACTACCTCACAGTAATTTGTTGTGAATTTACATACAGTATTTTACTGTGAAAGTAATGCAATTATTAGCCAGTAATTTACAGTGAATTTTAAGGTCATTTTTTTTGTTACATTAAAATACTGTAAATTACAGCCATATAGTGTAACTTCACAGTAGCTGGTGAAGTTCATTACTGTGATTTCACAGTATTATCCTGTAGAATTAACGTCATTTTACTGTGAAGCAGGCTTTCTTCGGCTAGTCATTCTGACATTTACCCTGACTTTGAAATCATTTTGGGTGTTTAACAGTGTTTTATGAATCAGTTACTTTTGTTCCAGTTTATTACGTTTTTTAACTAAACACAAAGTAATGTTCATTAAAAATTTCACATTTCCATGTTAACCTTATAAAATTAAATAGAAATTTACTATGATATTTATACAACTTGAGGATTAAAAAAAATCATTGTATTGTTTCATCTACTATGGAAGTCTTTTACATTTTTCTAAATATCTCCTTTGTAATAAACAGAGATTTGGATATTTGAGGGCAAGTACATTTTTAGTTTTGAGTGCAACACTGTCCCTTTAACATGTACATGCATTATAGTTTACATATAAACTTAAGTTTCAAAAAAGGTTTTCATTAACTTTATCCAAAGGATCAGGCATTTCCATCATTCATTTCAACACTCAATTCAGTGACTGAAATCATGTCCCTGTATTATGCTTAGCTTTTTGAGTCATTTCAAACATATTCAACGACAGAATGCAACATTGTCAAATGCATTTTCAACTACCTGTGGAAATGGTTGAAACTGGAAAAGCTCAGAATGTTTTAGACCCCGTTCACACCTTCTTTTACCATCATCCTCAAAAACTGGAATAAGAGGTGTAATCATGGCTGCTGCATTTGTCAGCATACCTCAAAAACTGAGCACATCTTTCCAGGTCTCATCTGTAATTTATTCAATGTATGCATGTGACAAATATATTTTTTTTTTGTACATATTTACAACCGTTTACATAAAACTTGAACAAATGTAGTGAAGTCTTTAGTTAGTGGGTGTTTTTTTAAACGGTGGATACAGTTGATGTATGTATTAATATGAGCTCTACAAGTATACTTAGTGTTTAAAGTGACTGTGTGATTAGTGCAATCCATCATACGACTCCACAGGTAACTCCCCGAGCAGCTCATCAAGGTCATCTTTAAAAAAAAAAAATTTGAGAAGCATGAGATTAATATACAAATTTTAAAATCACAATTTAAAAGACACTGAACTTGCGGCATGGGGAAAAAAAAAACAACAACAGGAAAGTGTTTCCCATTTCAAGCAGCAAACAGACAGTAAAGCTCAGAATAGCACCACTGTTTGGAAGACAAAACATTATTTGTTGAAATCTGATAGTGTCAAGTGAATTGCCTGATAAAAACCATTAAGATGATTGCATTATTCTTATCTGAAAAACTATTATCGTGAGTTCAAATAAAGCTCAAATGATTCCTGAATGAAAATGAATCCAGCTTAGGGGTGTGCGATAAGCAAAACTTTATCATGATCTGCTCAAATTTGGTCTTTATTCAGAAAATCACATCAGCTCATTCTAGCCCTGACAGCGATACTACACTAAATCCATTTTCAATATTTGTAAAGAATCTGACATAAATGGCATAATACTTTTCTCAGTAGTTTAGTTTGTAATGAGTATGGAGTCGTTTAGGGGTCAAAAAAGAGGTCAGTAACAACAGGTCAAATTCAAATGTTACATTTCTACTGAAAATGGTAAATATAGACAAAATCTACTTTAAAAGGTTCAAATGACAATTCATGAATAATGTTACAATCACTTTGTCTTTGGTTGTGCTCTTAGTATGTGAGTGTTTAAGTGGAAGGAGTGGATTTTTAATCACACTATTTATAAAGGTACAATTCCTGCTATTAACAAAGCATTAACTAAGACTTTTACCTAAATAAAATACAAATTTGCTGCTTATTAATAGTATGATAGTACATCAATTTAGCTATTGGTTAGGATTATGGATGTAGAATATGGTGTTACTTTATAAGCACTAATAATTAGCCAATATATTAATAATAGGCGGGTAATAAGCCAGTAGTCAATAATGGGAATTGGTACTTAACTAAAGAGTTGCTAATTTCCTTTTTTTTTTAACGGGTGACTCAGAGTCACCATGAAATGCACAGGAATGCATATCCCAAAAGCATGGATACGCTAAATGAGGTCAGAAGTTCCACGATTATCAACAATTCAAAAATATGGTGTTTTCCAAAAAACTTAATTCCAACAAACTTTTTTATGATTTGCAATCATGTCATTTTGAAATGACAGCTCTCTCTCCCTACACCCAGTATCATAGATTCTTGTTTGCATGATGTCTAAATCATGTTATTGGCCACAGTAAATAAGTGAATTTTGTGTGTTATACATTTAATTTCAACTTCAATCCATATTATATTATAAACCTCATTTGTAATACACATATAGTAGCATGCAATGTAGCATTTTTGTGTCCATGATTCAAAGAAAAGCTGTTGTTTCTGGAGGGTTTCTGCAAGTTTTAGGATCAAGTAAAGAAAATATGAGTAGGAACATATTACGTAAATGTTTTATATATGCCAAAAGTATAGGGAGAACACACAATTATTATTAGCAACACCGCAGTTTATACTGCAAAAAAAATTATAGGATTTAGTTTTTATATTAAAATACTTGGAAAACAAAGTTTCCTGAAACATATTTTAGGCAAAAAAGTTATTGATTATAAAAAGAACAAAATGTAGCCATTTTTATGCCGCACAGACAGATACTTTTAATCATTACCCCAGTATATCAGAAAGTAAGACTTCCGGTCAAGTAAATGTATCTTTAAAAGGAGTTTAGATATTTGTATTTGATGACAAAAACATTGAGAGTCATTCAGTCTTTGCATTGATTTAAAAAAAGACAACTTTCCGCTCTGATTTAAGATGTACTACTCTGATTACGGCTTTTAAATCAATAGAATTAAATAATACTGCTTCATAAATGCTTCTAATAAAAAAATAATGCTTTAATTTCAGGGGAAAAAAGTTGTGACTACGATTTTCTACAGTAGTTAAATGGGTTATGTCACAATATGCAAAATGCACATCCCAGCCATTTTTCTCAGAAGCAGCAATAAAAATCCTGAATTAAAGCTGCAGTGTTTACAGAAAAGCAGGGGAAAATGTATATATACTCCTTACTCCACTTCACGCACAAATGCTGTTCCAAACCAGCGTTGCTTTGTGACTAAAACAGCACTCTAGTTTGTGTGACATTTCTTAATTGACGATCCTGCAACATACACACCTGCGTCCCACGCTGTGTCCTCTGCGGTTTCCAACACTTCAGATGCTTGACAGGGCTCATTAGAGACAGCTGAGATGTCTAAACCATCAGCAGCATGACATTCCTCAACTGCATTTTCACCGTCGTCTTCGTCATCAAAGTGGAGCTCCATCTGAGAAACAGGACCCCCCACAGGCCTGGAGGATTCACATCGCAACGCAAGCTCCTGCTGTGAGTGCACCGCAATAGAAAAAGAATAAGCAATACAAAAACAAATGGTTTAAATGGGGGAGCATCTCCACAGTGCATATTAGGTTCATTAAACACCTGGAGAAATGTGTTTGGAAAAACTAAAAAGAGAACTGCAAAATGCATTGAAAGCTGAACGAAGTGACTCACCGGCGGATGGTTGGATGGCTGGGTGTTACGAAAGACCCCATCAGGTGGATATATCCGGAGAAGATTGTTGGGTGTGACGTTCAGGTAGTGATTTCGGTGTGATGGTGAAAACACACCCACCTTTAAAAAAATTTAGAAAGCTTTTTATTACATTGAAAAACTGAAAATGCTAAAAAAAAAAAAAAAAAAAGAAAATTATCTGCAAATACTGTGATTATGATGCAATACATATATATATATATATATATATACCCCTTCGCGTAAACGCGCAAAACGAGGGGTAGGGGTAAGGGGAAGGACTAAGAGGTAGAATTGGGATTGGGCCTTCCTGTTAAACTTAACAGTCACATCATCAATGACGTGCTTAGGTAGAAAATGAAAATGCAGTATAAGTGCAGGCCGTCAGGGGAGCGGGAGGACAATTGCGCTTTCGCATGGTTCAAGGCAAATGTACCTAGTGTGAGTACGCCCCTAAAATTTTTCTGAATTTGAACAAATGTAAGCAAATAAGTCAGCAAATTGTATAACAATGGAGTTTTAGATATTTTAAGGAAGGAAAAAAAAGGTTTACAAACTGTGCCTTTAAGCTAGCCTAAAAGCTTTTGGTGAAAGTTTGTTGTGTATCTTCAGTTTTATACAGTTCCTTTAACAGCTTATATAGTTTAATGCTTATTTTATAATTGGAATACAGTCTATTATAGACCTAGGCAATGTAAATCAATGATTTTGAGCAGAAGAAATGCAGTGAGTTGATGTGACATGACAGTTCATCAGAAATGCCCAGGTTGGCCAATCGAGCCATGCATATGGTCATTTGATGCTGCATACTTACTGTAAGTGCATTTATAATGAGGTCTAAAAGATAGTTACTTGTTTGAGTAGTAACACAGCTCCTGTTTTGAGCTCTCCCTGTCTTTCCTCCACCAGTTGACGATGAACTGTGCCCTGCATCTCACCTTCGGACAGAAAATGAAACAGAAAGAGACAAGTCAAACAAGAGTGTGCAATCAGAGCAAGATCACCAGTTCAGACAAGGAGCTCCTGATTTCAAAGTAAACATGATTGTGTTGGTGTGAGAGAGATGGATATGGGAACCAATTTAACCACTGACAATGGAACTTTAATTTATATATTGTAGATTTAAGAAAATTTCTAAAAGCATATTATTAAATACTAAATGTATAAAATTACTGTTATCAATAAATAAAATATATTATTTATATATATTAATTTCTTTACATAAAAATATATAAAAGTTAATTAATAAAAAGTATTATATGCTTGGTGATGTTTTTGAAAAACATATTTCATCTTGTTTCTAAAAGTCATTCGTGCTCAGCAATGCTGCATTCATTTGATGTAAAAATATACACTCACCGGCCACTTTATTAGGTACACCTTGTACCATGTTGAACCCACTTTTGCCTTCAGAACTGCCTTTATCTTTCGTGGCATAGATTCAACAAGGTACTGGAAATATTTCTCTATTTTTGTCTATACTGACATGATGGCATCAAGCAGTTGCTACAGATTTGTCAGCTGCACATCCATGATGCGAATCTCCCGTTCCACCACACCACAAAAGTGCTCTATTGGATTGAGCTCGGGTGACTGTGGAGGTCATTTGAGTACAGTGAACTCATTGTCATGGTCAAGAAACCAGTCTAAAATTATTCATGCTTTATGACATGGCGTTTTATCCTGCTGGAAGTAGCCATCAGAAGATGGGTACACTGGTCATAAAGGAATGGACATGGTCAGCAACGATACTCAAGTAGGCTGTGGCATTGACACAATGCTCAATTAGTACTAATGTGCCCAGTGTGTGCGAAGACACCACCACCACCAGCCTGAACCATTGATACAAGGCAGGATGGATCCATGCTTTCATGTTGTTGACACAAAATTTTGACCCTACCATCCAAATGTCGCAGCAAAAATCGAGACTCATCAGACCAGGCAACATTTTTCCAATCTTCTATTGTCCAATTTTGGAGAGCCTGTGCAAATTGTAGCCTCAGTTTCCTGCTCTTAATAGACAGGAGTGGCACCCAGTGTGGTCTTCTGCTGCTGTAGCCCATCCGTCTCAAGGCTCGACATGCCTGCCTGTGTGCTCAGAGATGCTCTTCTACATACCTTGGTTGTATTGAGTGGTTATTTGAGTTGCTGTTGCATTTCTATCAGCTTGAACCAGTCTGACCATTCTCCTCTAACCTCTGGCATCAACAAAGCATTGCGCCCACAGAACAACCGCTCACTGTATATTTTCTCTTTTTGCACCATTCTCTGTAAACCCTAGAGATGGTTGTGCATGAAAATCCCAGTAGATCAGCAGTTTCTGAAATACTCAGACCAGCCCGTTTGGCACCAACAACTATGCCACATTTAAAGTCACTTAAATCCCCTTTCTTCCCCATTCTAATGCTTGGTTTGAACTGCAACAGATCGTCTTGACCATGTCTACATGCCTAAATGCTTGTAGCATTTAAGTTGCTGCCATGTGATTTTAGTCCAAATAGACTTTCATCGCCTATCGTCTTTGCTTGAAATGACAGAATCTAATCCCGTTTATATTAAATAAGCCTTTTCCTTGAGCAGGTTTCTAAGACAACAACTCCTAGTTGAGTTTTGGCTGATTAGAAATTTGCGTTAACGATCAGTAGGACAGGTGTACGTACATAAAGTGGCCAATGAGTATAGACAAAACAGAAATACTGTGAAAATGTTCAGATGTGTTGTATTTGAATATCATACAGATATCATTCAAATATGTTGATTTGCTGTTCAAAATCAATTAATAAATATTAAAAATAGCTAACAGTAGTAGCTGCTTAACTTGTGAAAACTGAAGTACTATCATTCCATTTGGGCTTAGTTTTTTGCACTACTAGTATTAGTAGTAAACATCTGAAGTGGATCAAAACCTTTCATCAAAGTTCTCAAACAACACCTAATCTCGGGCAATTATGAAAAACATTTGATACACTTCAAATGTAGAATACTGTAGTAGTAGTAGTAGTAACCAATACTCGTATTCAACTAGACTGTAAAAGCTATTAATTATATTCCACAAGGTTAAAATTGTAATAAGGTGTTTGGTGTTCTTTCTATTAATACAAGAAAAAAATCAGTTCACAAAAATATCAAGTGGCTAAGTATTAAACTTTCTAATATTTAAAATAACATTAATAATAATACTAATACTAACAACAACAAAAACCAAGCAACAGATGAGCACATTAGAATGTGTTCTTTAAAATGTTCTTTATAAATGCTGACACTGAAAAAAAGTGGCCACTTTGAAGCAGCTAAAATACAGTTTTCATTTTGTTGATTCATTAGATAATTTTGGTCTTCTAAAACTTGGCTGGTGGTGTACATCCCACCCTAATTATCTGTTGTACCTGTGGGATCCCTGAAGACAGCTTTTGCATCAGCATGTGTGTGCGTGATGCTCTTCAAGACCACAGCCATATTGGGGACCTTATTCTTAGCTAGCTGTCGGAGAGCAGCCTGGAGAATTGAGAAAGAGAGAAGTTACAAAGAAGCACCAAGAGAACATGAGAAAAGGAAAGAAACTGAATGAAAAAAAACATAAGTTGCAGCTCAGCCTCAAGGCCACTGATAATGAATCAAGTGAAAACCTAATCAGCATTTGTCAGCCTAATGAATATTTAACACACGTGTACCATTAGCAGAGGATCGTTATGACACACTGGGCAAAACACATTAAAATTACATTAATAATCACTTTAAGGTGACTGATGACAACAGTGATTATGTTTGTGTTAATCATTTAGGGAGCTGAGATTCCTCATTTGTCCTGATTACAGTCATGGATTTCCACTTCAGGCATAAATAAAAGCAATGCAAATGTTTATTGTTCGAATCTGGGTAAAATGAAGAAATCTTCAGACTAACAAAGTTCTATGCTTAATAAGATTGATAGCAAACACAAACCCTAAAACAATCTCGTTTAAATACAGTGTGCTGTGAGATTTAAATAGCTCACCTTGCGAAGCACCATGACAACACTGTAAGAGTGCAGGAAGCATGAAGGGTTCTTCTCATCCAATCCCATCTCAGCCTTCATCACTGCCCACGGCCCCCTGCTGAACTCCTCTTCCTCACTTACCTGAGAGCTGGAGACCTGCTGAGAAAAGCAGTGCAAGTCTGAGGGCGTTTTGAGACAAAAGTTGAGAAAATGTAAATGTGTGTGTGAATACACACAAATGTAGAGCTTTAAAAAGTAATGACATGAAAAGAGAACAAATTATCATTGTACCATTTCAATTAATTGATTACACTTGATTCTGAAGTGTAAGGATTTATTGATATTGTCAGGGGTAGATGCACAGAATTTATCATATATACTTTGGTGAGGACACCTTAAAATTAAGACCCAATTAACAAACAATTTTAGATTTAGTTGAGTGCTATCAGCTGATACTGCATATTTATGTTCATGCTTAGATTGATCTACAGTATGGTCACAGGCCACTTTTTTAACTGCTCTTTGCACAAATATCTAATCAAAAAATTATATGGCAAGCTGGCAGCAACTCGAATTGAGCATGTAGATGCTGTCAAGATGATCTGCTGAAGTTCATAATAAGCATCATAACAATGGCAGAAAGCGGATTTAATGGACTCTGAACGTGGCATGTTTGTTGGTGCCAGTATTTAAAGGTGCAGTATGCAAGTTTGACACCCAGTAGTTGAACTAGGTATTGCACTCCTGGATCAAAACAAACGCAAACGCGGGTTGCTAGATTGAGTACAGGAGCAAGTGATTTAAACTGTGGTCTAAATAAAAAGCAACGACACGCCATAGAGGGGAATATTTTCCATATTAAAAATGTTTTGGTTCTAACCAACACCTCAAATTGATATATTAGAAACGACTTCTATTTCTCACAGCTGAACAACAGAAACCTGTGACAGTGATCACCTCAGGTAAACCTCATGTGCTTTATTCAGTGCTAAATGCTGACAATAGGAGTTTGAATGCCATTTTACATGACATGTATTGCCAATTACTGAAAGCAGCAGCAGATAGTTCACCTCAGATCCTGAAAATACAATAAACCGTTTAAAATTGAACTTTAGAACTAAACACATATGAGTGATTCAGCATCTACATTTAATGATGTTAAAGAGAGTTAACATGTATTTAATAGATTATAAACCTTACCGTTTCGTGAGCAGGGCTGCATTTAAATTTCTGTCGTGTTTCATCTGGTGCAAACAGCCAAATTGTTCATCACTGCGTATCTCGTCACAAATCGTGTTGTTAGGACAGGCGATTCCAATGTAACCTGCTCACCTAATGTTTACTTTCGTAATATGTATATCATTTGATAATTAATAACCTCATGTGAAACTGAATCTGTCTTATTTCGACGTCTGATACTGTCCACCAGAGGTAGCATTTTTGGCCATGGACGCATGCTTTGAGAACATTTCTGAATGAATGAATGAAATACGCTGTTTTTCAACAAGGCAACCTGGGGTTTTAAAATATGATTGGCTAAACTGGCATTGTGCAGATTAAATTTACATAAAGACAGCCTTTCGGCACGGAAAAAACATTTTTAAAGCAGAATATCTGACTTCAGCATTGTTTTTTAGTTAAACAAGTGTGTTCACTTGGGATATTTCTTAAACATCTGCACACATTATGGTATTTTTATGCTTTAGAAGAGTCAAAAAACTTACATACAACACCTTTAAGAATGATTTAGAGGATCTTTTTGGAATTTTAAGCATGAAACAGAACATATCCAGTAGAGGATCATGTAAACAGCACGGACGCTCTGAGTAATGTTGCTAACAGTTTTCTTCCCTTAATGGCCACAATTAACCAATCTTATGATGGCTACTTCCAGACACCATGCACCAAAACTCAAATTATCACAAACTGGTTTCTTGAACATATCTTGAAAATAGCCTCAACTCAAATGGCTTCTGCAGTCGCCTTTTCTACATCGAATACAGCACCTTTGAAATGTGCCAGAGCGGAAGATTCACATTAGGGGTGTGTAAGCCACAGACCTGAAGCAACTGTCATGATGACATGTCAATATGGATCAACATCTTTTTGAGACTATGCCAAAAAATGTTTTTAGGAGGGGTTACTTTTCATTTTATTTTATTTTTTTTCATTATGTTTCTCAATAATTCATTTCCGTAAAATCTAATTGTTTGCTTAGTTTTAAGTTGAAATAAAACTAGAATAGCTATAATAGTAAAATATAATACTACAAGCCTCAAATTCACGTGCAAGGTTTTGAATTTACATTCACATACCTCATTTCTTAGACGTGCAACAGCTCCATGTGCAGGCGTTTGAGGAACTGACACAACAATATCATCAAGACTCTGCCCACTGACCTACAAAACAATTAAACCATACAAACAATGCAGAAATTTCAAAAACAGCAAGTAATAGGGCTACTTTATACTTCTACGTTGAATGCACGGGTATTGTCCCATGCATCCTTCGTGCGGTCGCATATGCGTGCACCTCTCAAAAAAAATGTAACTACTTGTTGCACATTTACACTACATTGACGATGATTGTAAGCTGTTTTAGGCAATGTGTGTTTTCATTTCAGTTGCTCAACGATGATGTTCAATAAATAATCATAGATAGTGTGTGTTTCCTTCACTTAGTTTAAAATCAAATAATGCACCTTTCATTTTCTCACTAGTAATACTGTATGTAAGCATATTTACTGTACAAATCTTGGTGTTGTCAGTGGTGTTGTTGAACTATGAGGGCAAAAACATAAAACAAATAAATAAAATAATCGTTCATAAATCAAAAAAAAAAGAGTTCAAATGTTTAATTAATCGAGATTTTGATTTTAGGCCAAATCACAGGGCAAACTTTCATCGCCTATCGTCTTTGCTTGAAATGACAGAATCTAATCCAGTTCATATGAAATAAGCCTTTTCCTTGAGCAGGTTTCTAAGACAACAACTCCTAGCTGAGTTTTGAAGAACAAAACTATCCCGGATTGTGTCAAATTATGTATAATCAAGTCCAGCTGAATATTCCACGCACAAAAATAACCCCAGGTAAAGGAACATTAATAAACATGTAATAAAACAGTACATCAGGCAATACATACTGGTATAATTAACAATAATCAGCTAAAATGGTGTTTGGCTGACCTGCTGTGGCAGTGCTCCTGCTGGCCCGGGGAAACGGCGAGCTTTGGCTGGCATCATTCGGCTCTGTGGTCTCTGGGGTGTCTTATTAGCTGCAGACACCAGCTGGACCAGGTGATTGGTCAGGATTGGTGTATTAAGAGGACGAGGTGTTAATGTGGAAGAGGATTCAGCAGTGGAAGACACAGAGTGAAAAAGAGATCCCCTGGGCTGCAGCGGGGTCCTTGGGGTCAAACTGCTCCTGTGGCACGCAGGCGACATAACTGGAGGCCTGGGAGTCATGGGTCTGGGAAACCGTGAGATTTGTGTGACAAGGCGGTGCATGTTATTTTGATTCTGAATGGGGGTAGATGGATGCATGGGGACATGAACGGTGGATGCAAATGAGGTGTTGACTAAAGGCTGTGAAATTGGCGATGAGCAGATTGCAGCAAATGTACCACAAGAGGACAGCCCTGATGCTGCCGGTCTCATTCGTTTAGCAGGCGAAATGCAGCCCAGTTGCGAGGTTTGATTATTTTGTGGTTCAGAAATCATCTGAGGAATGCTGTCCAGTTCTTCCAGATCCACATCCCAGTCGTCAAAGTCATCCTGAGGCGGGAGGTCTCTCTGCGGGACACTGAAGGATGCTGGGGGTGGGGGGTTTAATGGGTTGAAGGAATGTTGCAGGGACAACGCAGGTGCTCTGAGGGAAGAAACTGAGGAAGAGAGCGGCTGATTGCAAGTGAGGTCTGGTAGGAAACTGATAGTGCCATATGTTGGGGTACGAAGAGTCGCCACAGAACTAGAGTCGGATGACATGCCAACACAACTCTGCTGAGCATGATTGGATTTTTCAGCTGTTACATGCGAGGACGCAGATGGTGGAGATTTAGAAGGAGTGGTAGAAGATGTGGGATTTGGTGGACACGTCCAATCAGCTTCAAGCAAATCCTGCAGATGAAAAATCAATGATGACCCATCAAAGATACAAAGTCAACATCAAGAAATAGAACTTGGGATTTGACTAATGTTTTAATAAATTATATTTAACGAAAGCAGGTTAACATGAACTAGCAATGTGCGGCAGTATACGTGTTTTGTTTATAAAGCTTGCATTTGATCTAAATTACAATAACAGGCACAGTGGGTAGCGCTGTCACCTTACAGCAAAGTCGCTGGCTCAAACCCCGGCTGGGTCAGTTGGCATTTCTGTGTGGAGTTTGCATGTTCTCCCCGTGTTTGTGTGGGTTTCCTCTGGGTGCTCCGGTTTCCCCCACAGCCTAAAGACATGCACTATAGGTGAATTGGGTAAGCTAAACTGTCCGTAGTGTATGTGTGTATGTCCTGGTCCTCCAGGATGGGGGTTAAGCGTTGGGCTAACAACTCACCTCATAAAAACTTACTGTTACGAAACACCAATATGGTGCAGCTAAATATCAACTTTTGATGTAAATGGCCCAGGGTGTAAGTTAAACACAATAACAATGTTATAAAATATTTTAAAATCACCTTTACATTTGCTATATTTTAAAAATGAACCCCAAAAAATAACTTCCTTAAAAAAATAAGCCAAAAATGAAAATTTCTTCACCATTTACCCAGACTCAAGTAATATATTGTAAATGGAAGGAAGATGAAGAGTAAATGGTGAGAAATTTCCTTCAAAATTATCGCATTGAATTTGACCCAGAAATGAATTTTTTGATTACAGTACATTATCATCAAGTTTTCACAGTTACTATATATTTCTGTGGCGTACAATACTTATATATACAGACAGACAGATAAGTATA
>CAIGQZ010032903.1:3582637-3599660 GCA_903798205.1 Danio tinwini | reverse complement strand
TAACAGGGGGGCTAATAATTCTGACTTCAACTATATATATATATATATATATATATATATATATATATATATATATATATGTGTGTGTGTGTGTGTGTGTGTGTGTGTGTGTGTGTGTGTGTGTGTGTGTGTGTGTGTGTGTGTGTGAATGAGTTGGCAGTTCTTTCCGCTGTGGCGACCCCAGATTAATAAAGGGACTAAGCCGAAAAGAAAACGAATAAATAAATGACAGTTGAGGTCAGAATTATTAACTAGGTTAATTAGGTTAACTAGGCAGGTTAGAGAAATTAGGCGAGTTATTGTATAATTATGGTTTGTTTTGTAGACTATTGGAAAAAATATAGCTTAAAGAAGCTAATAATTTTGACCTTAAAACGGTGTTTAAAAAATATTTTAGCCAAAATAAAAAATAAGACTTTCTACAGAACAAAAAATATTATTAGACATACTGTGAAAATTTTCTTGCTCTGTTAAACATCATTTGGGAAATATAAAGAAGAAAAATCAAAGGGGGGCTAATAATTCTGATTTCAACCACACACACACACACACACACATATAAATATATATAATAGTGTGTGTGTGTGTGTGTGTGTGTGTGTGTGTGTGTGTGTGTGTGTGTGATTTTTACTCCGTCCGAAACTGTTAATTTTCAAGTGGACTCTTATTGTTTTTCCCTAAAGCTTGCTAAGTTCTATATACAGAATCTGTAAAGAAAATAAATTTTTAAGTTTGTGTTTTGTGTTTGAATCATATTTTATATTAGGCCTTTATGGTTTACATGTATGGTTTATATAGTATGAAGAATACCTTCACACTCGAGAGGGAAAATGCAGTTATTGTGAACCCCAGACTAAGCATAAATTTGCAATTTGTTGCATGTGTTACTAATTACATAATAAAAACTACAAATAAATTATTGTAAATCAATGATAAGTTTATAGCAGGTCAAGAATGGTTCCTCTAAATTCGTGTTATTATTTGAAGCGTGCTGAATCACACTGACTTCCTTCCTGTAAAATATTGTCGTCACGCGGCGGAAGCGTCATTGCTTATTTTCATGCTAATATGGCAGCGCCGTCGGGTGGAGGCGATGCGGGTAAGTGCCGCTTATATGTTTTAATTATGATTTTCGCCTGTTTTTTTGTCACGTAACTCAAACGACTAAAATAGCATCTAGCCGGACGCTTTCATATACAATAGAAGGTTGTTTCTCGTGTAAAATAGGAGTTTGCACAGTGCTGTTCATAGTCTCAGCCCCACTGTCTAGTCAGGAACATGTCTGTACAAATACCGATCATCATCCGCTCAGAGCCACTGACAGACAGACAGACAACAATTAAAAAAGCCAGCAATAAAACACATGGCATGTTTTTGGCGGCATCTTGAAGTGGCATCGCATTCCAGACAACATTTTTACTATAATTTGCTTTCCGAACAGATTAATGGGAATCATGTTTTGATCAACCGATTGGCTAAAAACATTTGTGTGATTGTCAGCGCCTCTGTGCGTGCGTGATGGTTATTCACATGCCCAATATCCAAAGTATGACATCATCTTTTTTAGTGCTGTTAGCAGGGGTTGTAAACAATGTTCCGAGCTGGGGTGATGTCGGTTTAAAGGCACAGTGTTGGGAAAACTGAAAATTACGTCATTGTTGAATCTTAATAACGTGTTGTTGTTTCGCTGTTTTCATAATTTGGAGCACAAACATACTTGAAAGGCTGGATAACAAGATCTGTTACATCATGTGCCAGACTGTCATGAAAGGTCATTGAGGTTGTCTAACAACTTATGAGGGTTTTGATTTATTGATATGTTATGATGTCTGTCATTTTCAAGGTGATATTATACCTTTATGTTGACAATATTTATAATATCATGTAATATACACTCACCAGCCACTTTATTAGGCACACCTGTCCAACTGCTCGTTAACGCAGATTTCTGATCAGTCAATCACATGGCAACAACTTAACGTATTTAGGCATGTAGACATGGTCAAGACGACCTGCTGCAGTTCAAACCGAGTATCAGAATGAGGAAGAAAGGTGATTTAATTGACTTTGAAGGTGGTGTGGTTGTTGGTGCCAGACAGTCTGGTCTGAGTATTTCAGAAACTGCTGATCTGCTGAGATTTTCATGCACAAACATCTCTAGGGTTTACAGAGAATGGTGCAAAAAGAGAAAATATACAGTGAGCAGTTGTTCTGAGGGTGCAATTGTCTTGTTGATGCCAGTGGTCAGAGGAGAATGGTCAGACTCATTCAAGCTGTTAGAAAGGCAACAATGACTCAAATAACCACTCAATGCAACCAAGGTATGCAGAAGAGCATCTCGAACCTTGAGGCAGATGGGCTACAGCAGCAGAAGACCACACCTTTGGGATGTCGTGGATTGGGAGATTCATTTCATGGATGTGCAGCCAACAAATCTGCAGCAACTGTGTGATGCTGTCATGTTAGTATGGACCAAAATCTCTGAGGAATATTTCCAGTACCTTGTTGAATCTATGCCACGAAGGGTTAAGGCAGTTCTGAAGGCAAAAGGGGGTCCAACTTGGTACTAGTAAAGTGTACCTAATAAAGTGGTCTGTGAATGTATGATGTTGGCACATATATTACATGACAAATCATACCTTATTTAAAAAATGTATATTGATATTTGATTTACGATTTGTATTTATGTTTTTGAGTAAAATATATTTATTTTATTTTGTAAACTAATGATGAAATTTTTCTGGTCACTTGGAGAATTTTTGTGCATAAAATCAAATAAGATGAAATATCAATGAATTAATGTTTCTTTTGCTGAACAGTTTTCTTTATTTAATGGTCTAAATGACCATATTTTTACTCGAAATTATCAAACTTTTGAAGAGTAGTAAACATTGTAGTCAGACTTATGGCTTGAAAATCCATATACTGCAGGAGTTTTCATGCGGTCTCTTAACTGTTTTCAAAAATGTGTTCTTTAAAGTTTGTGAAATCATTTTTATTCACATAAGACATAAGTGCCTGTGATTACAGTATTTTTTTGGTGGGGGGGTTAAGGTTCATGGAAACTAATGTGGTTCAATGTGACGCCTAACCACAAAATATGTACAGCCATCTTAGAAACTTTCCATGCACACAAATGACATTTAAATGAGAAACTCACAAAGATAAAATAAAACAAATATAAAAAAAGTCACACAATTAAAACATGGGCCAGATTAAGCTAGCCAGGTAATAATAATACATAAACAAAAGCCCAAATTAATTTATTATCCAAGCAGCATATAAATCAGTTGTGTCTATAGGATAATAAATATATATGATGCAAAAAATGCTGTCTCGGTAGGCAGAGCCTGTATGCTATGTGTTCGTGTGAAGTGAAGGTACAGCAATCGGAGGTATTTCTGAGCCCTTTTGTTTTATTTGAATATTCAAATGTGTGTACAGTACTCAAGAAAGAGGCTTTTATAACTTGCGCTTAAGGCATTATTGAAGTTTAAGCGAGTTTATTTCTCCATAGGAAATTTCATGCATATTAGTTTCTTTACATCAGCATTACTCACCAGGAAACTGAAACCGAATGTGTTAAATTATACATACACTGCTGAGTCATGTGGCAAACAATATGGAACAGTTCCTCTGTGAGATGCTTATCTGCTCGACTTCAAGTTCAGCTCTGGGCTTTTAAAACAGTTTTTTTGACTCTTTAAGCAGTTCAGTTGAAAATGGAGAACCACAAAATACCAACATGACATTTAAGCCTATTTAGCCTATATAGATTCAGTACATTTATAACGCATAGCCAATGGAATGAATGCATCTACCAAACTGTATAAGGTGGACTCAGTACCAACGAGCTTAGAATGACCAAGAGGCGACACTCAATAGAACGTTCCGTTGCAACAGCAGTGCCCAGCAACAGCCCAGGATTCCGCCATTTTGGAGTGAAAGTGGTCGGCTGTCTATTGGATCTTATTGCTGTCACAATGGCAAGCAGTTGCTTTGTTTTTTATTTATTTATTTAAAAAGCACATTAAAGCTGAGATACAACCTGAAAAACGACAATACACCACTTACTATCACAATCATCAGCACTTTTAATAGTTATTTTACAGACTTCTAATATGCTGTTATTCTATTGGAATTTTCATTCCAAAATGGCCGCCACACCATCTAGTGGCTGTTTCCCAAATCGCACTAGAGTGTCGCCTCTTGGTGATTCTATGCTCTTTGCCAGTACTAAATTAAGGAGTTAATTGTTATTGTTTAAAAAATGATTGCCACAAAGATTCAAGATGACGTTGAAGTGGTCACTCATGGCATAAAACCAATTTGTGAATTTCTTGAGTATAAAAAAAATAGAATGTCCACAATGGGAATAAAATATATTTAATTTTATGTAAGTAATAAAAGTTTTTGCTCTAAAAACATTTTTTAAATGTCTAAAAAATGTCCAAGTTATGTAAAATAACTTGTTTGTTGTTGAGTAATATTTGCTTATTAAATTTGAAGTGTTTCCATTTTTCTTTGCTTGGCAAACTTGTATTTAAACAGTTGTGGTTATTTAATAGTTTGA
Organism: Danio tinwini; assembly: GCA_903798205.1. Lineage (NCBI taxonomy): Eukaryota > Metazoa > Chordata > Actinopteri > Cypriniformes > Danionidae > Danio > Danio tinwini. The sequence continues at coordinate 3,595,087 of CAIGQZ010032903.1, read as the reverse complement.
TTTGAAAATAAACTCAATATGTCATAAAATGGCACTGTACTACATCTAACTAAAAAAGCAAACATAAAACATTAAAAATACAAGTGGAAAATGGTACAAAAAAGCTAAATGACAAATTAATTGTATGATAGGATCTCCAGTATCAGAAAGTTGAGTAGGCTTTGCATAATATTATTACTTTGATATTCCTCAAAGAATCGTTACCTGTTTGTTTATTCTTTTTTTTCCCCCCCAGAACTATGTTGTTTAATGTAGAACTTTAGTTTTACTTGATCACAAAATAATTTTTAGCAATGCATTTATAATAATATTTTTGGTAAAAAAAAAAAAAAAAAAACACATTAATGTACATTTGTTATAAGGGGTTATTTTGATTATTAGTTAATCTCTAAATAGTAGGGCTGCACAATATACAGTGCATCCGGAAAGTATTCATAGCGCTTTACTTTTTCCAAATTTTTTTATGTTACAGCCTTATTCCAAAATGGATTAAATTAATTTATTTCCAATGTAAAAAAAAAAAAAAAAGATTTTTTTGAAATTGTTGCAAATTTATTAAAAATAAAAGAACCTGAAAAATCACATGTACGTAAGTATTCACAGCCTTTGCCGTGAAGCTCTAAATTGAGCTTAGTCAGGGAGGTGATCAATAGGGTATTGTGTGTAGAATTTTGAGGGAAAAAATTAATTTAATTCATTTTGGAAAAAGGCTGTAACAAAATTTTTTTTTTGGAAAAACGTAAAGCGATTTTTAGTTATTTTTTGGATACACACTGTATCATTTCAGCATCGATATCGTAGTGTGCAGATCCACAGTAGTCACATCGCAACAATATGTAATGTTGAATTATAGTTGACCAGGAGCTACAGAATTGTATTTAAACACTATTTATAAATTGAATACAGAATTTATATCCAAAAACTTTTTTTTACTTACAATTTTTGTCTTTGTTTCTAGTCCAAACATCTACATTTCAAAGTGAAAACAAGATTATTTAACGTACCCCACTGGCAAAGAATTCTGCTTGTTTTAAGGAAAAAACTCTTAAACTCTTAATTTTCCCTTATTTCATCCGAATTTTAAAACAAAACAATATTTTTGCTTGATCTAAGAGTTTTTTAATATATATTTGGGCTAGAAATGAGACAAAGCAAAGAAAAGCATTTTTTTGCATTGTGATTATTCAATTTCTGTAACTGAATACTGTTAGACTCTCCAGAAAACCAAAAAATCTTGTGAAACTGTATTTACATCATCAAATTTTATCACAGAAAAAAAAATTGCCATATTAGTTTTTTCCAATATTGTGTAGCCCTACTAAGCAATATGAATTACTCTATACAAAATGTATGTCTTTGCATATAGATTTTTTACTTTGTATCCTTAGTTCAATTAAACAATGAAACCTCCTTTCTTTCAACTACAAGTGTCTTTTCTCTCATTTATCATGCTGATTTAAATCATTTGAATTCTCTATAATTCTGAAGGCAGTGGCAATGACCAGATACTTGACTTGGGAGCTGCACTTCTCAACAAGTGAGTATCGTTTTTATCTCCCCTTCTCATTTTCCGTGCTCTCTGCATTTGTTTTTGTTCATAACCTCTGCCTCTTGCAGCTTTGTATATGAGCGTGTTCGTCGGCATGGAGACAGGGATGGTGAAGTGACCCGGAGTCAGCTGGGGCGCGTCGAGCTGTGTGACCCCAGCCATAAACGCCTCGCTCAGTGTTTGCAGCAGATCGGAGACGAGCTGGATGGAAATATGCAGCTGCAAAGGTAATGATGATGACATCACCACCGTCTCCTGCTATGATCAGAAAGGCCCACTGGATGGCAATGTACTTGCACTTATCCATGTGTCTCTATTGTGGTTTTGTTTTAGCATGTTAAACAACTCTTCTCTTCAGCCGACTCAAGACGTCTTCATCAGAGTGGCCCGTGAGATCTTCTCTGATGGCAAGTTCAACTGGGGAAGAGTTGTGGCGCTTTTCTACTTTGCCTGTCGCCTTGTCATCAAGGTGAGGGCTTGCATAGGTTTTAGTGATCCGTTGAACAAGATTTTTTTATTGCCAATTCCAGTTTAGCTATCTTTATTTAATTTTCGAAAACTGAAAGTGCATTATAAAATTTCAAGATACAAAGATTCTTTTTTTAGAAAATGGTTTGACTTTAGTTTTGTGAAGTTATGGGCTGAATAAAAATGCCAATTCACTCTCTACAGGCAATATATGGGGCTGAGGGTGTTTCTTTCATTATGACTGTAAACAAAGCAGCTGATATTTAATATACTTATTTATTAATATAATAAGTACAGGGAATGCAGAATTATTAGGCAAGTTGTATTACTGAACAACAACCATGTTCTCAATGAACCCAAAAAACTCATTAATATTAAAGCTGAATATTTTTGGAAGTAGTTTTTAGTTTGTTTTTAGTTTGAGCTATTTTAGGAGGATTTCTGTGTGTGCTGGTGACTATTACTGTGCATAATTATTAGGCAACTTAACAAAAAACAAATATATACCCATTTCAATTATTTATTTTCACCAGTGAAACCAATATAACATCTCAACATTCACAAATATACATTTCTGACATTTAAAAACAAATCAGTGACCAATATAGCCACCTTTCTTTGCAAGGACACTCAAAAGCCTGCCATCCATGGATTCTGTCAGTGTTTTGATCTGTTCACCATCAACATTGCGTGCAGCAGCAACCACAGCCTCCCAGACACTGTTCAGAGAGGTGTACTGTTTTCCCTCCTTGTAAATCTCACATTTAAGGATGAACCACAGGTTCTCTATGGGGTTCAGATCAGGTGAACAAGGAGGTCATGTCATTAGTTTTTCTTCTTTTAGACCCTTTCTTGCCAGCCAAGCTGTGGAGTACTTTGACGCGTGTGATGGAGCAGTGTCCTACATAAAAAACATTTCTTCCTGTACCACTGCTTGAAGAAGGTGTCTTCCAGAAACTGGCAGTAGGACTGGGAGTTGAGCTTGACTCCATCCTCAATGCCAAAAGGCTCCACAAGCTCATCTTTGATGGTACCAGCCCAAACCAGTACTCCACCTCCACCTTGCTGGCGTCTGAGTCGGACTGGAGCTCTCTGCCCTTTACCGATCCAGCCACGGGCCCATCCATCTGGCCCATCAAGACTCGCTCTCATTTCATCAGTCCATAAAACTTTAGAAAAATCAATCTTGAGATATTTCTTGGCCCAGTCTTGACGTTTCAGCTTGTGTGTCTTGTTCAGTGGTGGTCGTTTTTCAGCCTTTCTTACCTTGGCCATGTCTCTAAATATTGCACACCTTGTGCTTTTGGGCACTCCAGTGATGTTGCAACTCTGAAATATGGCAAAACTGGTGGCAAGTGGCATCTTGGCAGCTGCACACTTGACTTTTCTCAGTTCATGGGAAGTTATTTTGCGCCTTGGTTTTTCCACACAATTCTTGTGACCCTGTTGACTATTTTGAATGAAACGCTTGATTGTTCGATGATCACGCTTCAAAAGCTTGGCAATTTTAAGAGTGCTGCATCCCTCTGCAAGATATCTCACTACTTATGACTTTTCGGAGCCTGTCAAGTCCTTCTTTTGACCCATTTTGCCAAAGGAAAGGAAGTTGCCTAATAATTATTCACACCTGATATAGGGTGTTGATGTCATTAGACCACACCCCTTCTCATTACAGAGATGCACATCACCTAATATGCTTAATTGGTAGTAGGCTTTCGAGCCTATACAGCTTGGAGTAAGACAACATGCATAAAGAGGATGATGTGGTCAAAATACTAATTTGCCTAATAATTCTGCACTCCCTGTATAATAATATACCAAGTTAATACCATTTTAACTTTTTTGAGTTCCCTACATACATACACTTTAATATCCTCGAACAGTATTTACAATTCACTTCCAGTATTGCATACATTAGGAACAGTGAACTTCTCAGATTTATACTGGTGAGTTTTTCAACATCTAAATAATCCACAAATGAAATCAACAAATGCAGTTTCACTCTTTTTTTATAAAATTTGTAATTTATTTTATTATTATTTTTTAAGTATACTGAATTAAAGGGCACCTATGAAAATGAGCTTTTGTAAGCTGTTTAGACAGAACTGTGTGTAGGTATATTGTGTTCACAGTCATATTGGGGTGATAAAAATACAATGAGTCTCTTTTTATTTCCTGATGGTAAAATAGGATCAAAATCATTACAATTTTGAGGCCCACTACAACGTGACTTCCCTGCCCACCGAATTGATTGACAGCTGCGTATTAACATGTCTCTATAGTAATGCGTATAATCATATCAACAAGACAGGAAAGTAAAGTAAAGTCATTATGTAATTTATAACCAAAGCTGCATAGTGTCAGTACAATTATAATAATAATTATATTATTATGACACAAAACACTTATCTTAAATTTTGGAAAAATGGGTAAAATAGGTGCCCTTTAATAGTACATTTACATTTTTGCATTTAGCAGACACTTTTATCCAAAGCGACACCCATGAAAACACATCTGGAGCTTTGCTCAAGGGAATCACCTCAGACGTGGTATTGAGGGTGGAAGAGAGTGCTTGTTATTCACTCCCCCCAGCAACAGTCTCTGCTGGTGTCTGGACTTGAACTTGTGACCTTTGGATTGTAACCATTAGTCTACTAAAAGGACTGTTTCTTTTTGTAATCTTATATCAGAATCTGATCATTTGCTTTGCTCTGGAATGGCAGTCTTTCTCTGATGGTGTCAGTTTGACGGCTTCTGTGAACTATGCTTAGCCACACCCCTCCATCCCTTAGTTTGCTGTTCTCTGGCCTCTGTTAATAATCTGTATATACACTTTGTAGTATAAAATCATCCAATATACAAGTTAAAACAAAGATCATCCTGGCTGGTCGATGGATGAATGTCGGTTGTATATTAAAGATGCTGAACAGCACGGTAGAGTTTGCATGTTCTCCCTGTGTTTGCGTGGGTTTTCTCTGGGTGCTCCGGTTTCCCCCACAGTCCAAAGACATGCAGTATAGGTGAATTGTGTGTGAATGAGTGTGTATGGGTGTTTCTCTGTATTGGGTTGCAGCTGGAAGGGCATCCGCTGCATAAAACATACACTCTCAGAAATTAAGGTACGCGAGCTGTCACTGGGGTGGTACCTTTTTAAACATCCATATAAATACCTCTAGGGTATATATTAGCATCTCAAAAGTACAAAAGTGTTCCTCTTAAAAAATTTTTGTACTAATATATACTTTTGAGGAACCAATATGTAGCATTTAAGTACAAATGTGTACCTTTTTGAAAAGGTACCACCCCAGTGACAGCTCACGTACCTTTATTTCTGAGAGTGTATGCTTGATAAGTTGGCGGTTTATTCTGCTGTGGCGACCTTTAAAATAGAGACTAAGCCAAAGGAAAATAAATGAATTAGAGATGCTTTAGCTTTCTGCTAAGTGGATAAAAGTAATTTTGTGGTAGATTTTAAATATGTCTTTTATTTTTTGTTCATGTTCTTCTAGGCTATCTCAACCAGGGTTCCTGATATCATCAGAACCATCATAAGCTGGACAATGTCCTACATTCAGGAACACGTCATTAACTGGATCAGGGAACAGGGTGGATGGGTAAGTCATGACAGTAATTTAATCCGTTCTTTAAAATAATGTTAAATGTTGAGTGTCTGTGTGATATTTACCAAATCCATTAATTCCATGATAAACAAAAGACATAAACATATAACTTAGTCCCGGTTTACACTAATATGTTTTAGTTTTAAAACTGCGTTTCACCTAGTGTTTCTGAACAGATCTCCATCCACACTACACCGCTGTAAATGCACATCACGTGACCACACACACACTGTGGCATGCGCTGCAGCGTATGCAGACATCTGAGCTCCAGGCAGTCAGTGGGTGCTTTTAGCACACCTACCCGAGTGAGAGCAGTGCAGGTCAGACAGTTCATCAAGGATTTACCACTGGATCTCACTATAGTTGTTAAACCTGATATTTAATTAATCTTGTCTCTATATAATGACTAGTTGGTATTTTGAATCTATCATTTGTTCTCAGGTAACGCATTTTTGCTGAGCACAAAGATAAGTTAATGTTATGATGTAACCACGTACACTAATTCTGCACGTTTGACTGATTGCTTGCCTTTTTTTTCTATATTGTATAAACTTGTTATACTTTTATAATGGCCATAAATGATTATTAAAACTGATATTCAGCAAAAGAGAGGGTATGTTTTGTATTTTCGAAGAAAATTAAGGGATGCAAAATAGGATCCATTTTGTTATAAATATGCATACAGTAAAGATGACGGTCATATAAATATGCAGCTACACGACACATCAACATTGTTAATAACAATATTAAAATAGGCAGTTCCTTATATCATGTTTTCATTTTATTGTTAAGATAGTGAAACACTGTAGCCAGTGTGATGCGAATGACGTTACGAAGTACACTGTTTTTACCCGACGTGTCCTCCGGAGTTTTTCCATATCAAAACTTTCTGTTTTTGGGGCTCAAAAACTCCAGAGTAGTGTGGACAGAAGGCATAATTGTAGCAAACTTAAACGTTTTAAAACTAAAATGTGTTGGTGTAAATGGGGCCTTAATATGAAAACAAATATGAAGGGAGACTAGTAGACTTGTGCTTTTCTACACTCAAACGTGATTTGTTATTCTCCTCCAGGACGGAATCCGCAGTTATTTTGGCACCCCCACCTGGCAGACAATCGGAGTTTTCCTCGCTGGAGTTATCACCACGGCGTTGGTGATTCGTAAAATGTGAAGTGGCATAAAGGTGGAGAGAGCGAGAGATAAAAGAGAGTTGAGACGGTGAACAGAGGGTGAAACAGACCAGCAAAAGATTAACAGAAAGATGAGAGGGGAGAGAAAGAGTTGGAGACAAAAAGCATTGAGAGGTGAAATGGCCTCAACCCAATGAAAGAGGAGGAAAGAGTGAGAGTTCAGCCAGATGCAGATGGTTCAAGCCACTCTTTTTACTCCAGAGTCTGTGCTCTTTCTTGTTCAGCTTCAATTCTCGAATACATTTGCACTGAGAATGAGAGATTAATGCGCAAGTGTTCAGGTTTAGGCTTCATTTTAGGTATTTATTTTTAGTTTGGGGCTATCTGGCTATCTAGACAAGGCTGGATCGGTATGTGATTTAATTTATTAGCATTTAAATTTCTGATTTAGGACTCTCATATTCTGTTTTTGTTCGTCAGACAATTGGGCATACAGTCAAAACTCTATCTGATAAACATTTATGATGTTTAATCATTAATATATATGAATTTTTATGGGAGGAACACACCATTTAAAAAGAGAAGGAATGGGCTCAGGCTGCATTCTGCTGATATTTCTCCTGTCTTCCTCTTCTTTCTTGGTTCACGGTCTCCACTGCAGGAGCTTCCAAATGTCTGTTAAGTTGTATTACAGGTACAAGATGAGCGTTTATGAAGTGGCGTGACAGCAGTTGAGCAGAGCAGCCAGCCAATTAGCACTCTGGCTGCAGTATGTGGGTGTGTCTTAGCAAGCTCCTCCTACAGCAGGGATGGACAAAACTAGTGACCTAAAATCATTTTAAACTTCTCTGAGCCATGCTGATCTGTTTTTACACAACCAAATAATTTCTTTTTTGAATAATGAAGGAACCGGTCAAACTTTCTAAAGAAGCAGATTCATTTCTCATCTGGGATTTGACGAAACACCGTTAGTTTGGCTGGATCTGGTGTAAAAGACACGTAGGGTTAGTAAACCAGACTCACAAACAGATGAGTTGAGCTCTTCCTCTCAGCAAAGTCTTCTCAGTACTGTATTTTCACCATGGTTAGTCAGACCTATAATCTTAACTTTTTTATATACTTGTTTCTTTCTCTCGTTTGTTTGGATACAGTTTCATACTCTTTCTGTTTAGGATTTTTTCTTTTCGTTGACAGTGCCTTGGCCTTTTTATGATACTAGCCACTACTTTTTCATCTTTTTCTACATCTTTGTAAAATGGTATGAATCGTGCACCCTAAGGTGGTCTACGTGCTGTGAGCCCATGAGTTTTTGTAAGATGTACGATTAAATAATAAATTGTTAAATTGTTTTTATGGATTTCAGTATACATGTTTGGGGTGTGATTTATTTATTTTGTGTAAACAAAAGCTAGACTAAAACTATTTGTCAGAAATCATTAACTGAAAAAAAAATTTAAAACATTAATATCACAAAATCAATAAATGAAACACAAAATCCATATAAAACAAACATTAAAAATGACTGAAAATAATCATTTGAAAAATGATAATCATTCATTTTCCTTCTGCTTATTCTGATTAATCAGGGGTTGCCACAGTGGAATGAACCAGCAACTACTCTGGCATGTTTTAGTAATCTGACCTGTGGCTTTTTAGAGAAATACCAAACACATCAGTCCAGAGCTATATTATATTACACAATTATTTATATACACATTATATTACATTATATACACAAACATATTTTCTATATAAACATAAAACGTGTTTTGTCTTTGCTTTGGTTGACACTGGACGTGTTCCGATAACTCTGCTAAACTATAATTGATTTAAACTGAAACTGAATGTATAAAATCTAAATAGATATGTGTTTACCAAAGAAAAACTTAACTTTTTAGTGGTTATTTAAAAAAATGTAAAGTTTCCTTCAATTTTACATTTTATGTACTTACAGTGTACTTAAGATAATAATTGGTCATATAAGGTTTGGGTTAAGTTTAGGTTAAGGGGTAAGTTTACCCAGTTTAACGACATTTTTTGTATATTCTCAAATATATCAAATAAAGTGCTACTAATTAAAAGCTTAATAGTACCTAAAATGTTTACTAATGAATACCACTAGCTAATCAGCAAGTATTAGTATGTAACAAATAAATATTTATGTAAAATATGAGTTAAAGTATATTAATTGTTAATTTTTGAACAACCAAATAATTTAGATTTCGTATGTTGGAGAAACAGATTGATTTAAAGGGCACCTAGGTTACCACTTTTTCCAGATTTATTATGTCTTTTGTGTCTCCAGAATGTGTCTGTAAAGTTTCATCTCAAAACACACATCAGATTTTTTATTATATCTGTCATAAGTTTAAATTTTGTAGCATTTAGCATCAGCTAACGGTTTTTGTGTACTTTATTTATTTGTATTTTTTTGGTGTACTGCGCCTTTCCGCTTGTTAAGTGTGACGTCACGCGAAGGAGCTTTCGGGTCTAAGCGCTCTATGAAACTGAATGAGGAGACTCATCAAATGCTAGTAATAAACGTTTATAAAGCGCTGTAATACTTTCGAAAATCACGATCGCAATATATATGACCGTGCCTAATATCTGATGGCCAGAAAGTGATACATTTTTTATAAATTGTTAACATTTTGGTATTTGTGATGCAGCAAGCCCACTGATTGTTGTGTACACTATGACTTTATATAAAATTTACTTTAATGTGTAATATGATTAAAAAATTATCATAAACAAATATTTAGTCAATTCAAATGTGGCAGACCCAGAAACAGTATTACATACGTCACCAACACGTTAACACTTAACAAGCAGTTAAGCTAGAGTTTGAGCTTGTGAAATTCTGTCGTACGGCGCTGCGTAAAAGGGCGGGATTAAACAAGATGAATAGACATTAAAAAAAGCGAGCGATTGCTTCATGTTTTAAATATCTGTTCAGAGAGGTCATGTTTTGATCCTGGATTGGTCTCGCGCAGTCAAGTGATGCGATTTCGCAGGTCAGAGTTCACCAAGCTTGAAATTTGCACCGCAGCAACCTGCGAAACTCCGACGCATGACCCTGCGTTTCCGGTCTGACGCATTTGCGTGCATATGAATGGAAGTCTATGGGGAGAAAAGCCCAGTGTGACCACGGCTAAACACGAAGGAATAAGATCTCACATAAAGTTTGTGAGGAAAAACTACAGTAAGAACTTTACCAATGAGTAATTGATGCATGTTGTGGAGTTGCAAGGATGAGTCACACACAATGTCGTTACAAAGTTCACGCGCACACACACAAATACACACACACAGCGCTGACAGGCACACACACAGACAGCGCGCGTTTAGCTTTGCACTGTTTTTGCACGCAAATGTGACAGAATACAGGTTAATCTCCACTGCTGTATGGATATCTGTTTCGTTAATGTACAAAATAAACCTGATTTAACGTCCACAAACCGGGATTGAAGCGTCTTTTATTATTGTTCTGACACGCGGCTGTGTTGATGAAGTAAATCTGAGGTAAATTGCTGTAATTCATTACAAACATGCACTGTTTTAAAACATTTTAAACTTGTCAAACTCGCTATTGATCACATTTGATGATGATTGATGATCCTAGCAAACTGAACAGACTTTTATTTACGGTTGCTTAGTGTGCGCACATCCTGGTCCTGTGTCTGGTTGATATGATTATACACGTTACTACGGAGACATGTTAATACGCAGCTGTCAATCAATTCGGTGGGCGGGGGGACCGCACTCCTACGTCAAGTTGGTCTCAAAACCCCTCCAAATGGTCCACCGTTTTTATGTTGTTAAATTGAAAAAGAAGCACTGGGTGTGTTTATATCACCCCAATATGACGGTCTATACACCATTCATACACATATGTCTGTCCAAACAGCTTGAAAAGTAAAGTTTTCACCATAGGTGCCCTTTAAGGCAGATTTATTTCTCAAATGGGACTTGAAGCACAGTTAGTTTGCCTCAAGCTGGTGCAAAGATTCATGGTGCATTACAAACAGGGTATATCGCCTTTCAAAGGCTGCCATGTTGAAGTGTCTTTCCAAACCAAAGTGCTCAAAACTGGCCACTTCGAAAGGCCATTTAAAATGAAGGGTATTTACAAATATAACTGATGGACACTTCAGGTTATCATCCTTTAAGCAGGGAAGTTGTTTGCTGTCACACACTGCCTTCTGTTCGGAAGGCCTCAGGAGAGCGCAGGGCATAAAGTTACATGGGGTAAAATGCAACTGAGTTTTAAGGTATTGCTCAGGCTTAACCATAGCATGCTTCTAAGGTTTTCACCACAGTGTCAGCAGACGTCTTCCTGCCAATTATTGAAAAAGTTTAGCGAAATGTGGATGTAGGAGAAACCATTTCTATAGTAGAAATACACTATTTAAAGTAAACTGAATTTAAATCAATTGTGTGAAATCTGACTTTATAAGCACGAGTTACAACTAACCCTCTGTTTGTTACACTGTTAGACCTTACCGAGCTTTTTTACAGTAGAATACTGGCAACTCTGTTGCCACTTAGTCACTGTAATGGTTTTGTTAGTGCATACACATTAATGGTATATCATATATAGTAGTTACTGTAGTGTTACTAAAAATTAATCAGTATTAATCAGTAAAAATTGAAAGCATATTACATTTTTTCAGACAAATGGATTTTGTTTTGGCAGCAAACAAATATACAATAGAAAATGTATAACAACATTTAAAAAAATCAGCAGATATCAATACATTTTCAATACAATATCAATACAAGGTTAAATTCATGAACAACACTTGCAGGGTACTGTATATAGCACAGGACAGTGTCAAACATTAAAAAAATCATCTGACATATTACTGAGGGCCACAGCTTTGCACAGTTAAGCTTTAACTCTAATTAAACACATCTGATCAAACTAATCTAAATTTACAGGTAATGTTGAAGCGGCATGCGGAACTAAGCTCTGCTGGACTGCAGCCCTCCAGGAACTGAGTTTGACAACCATGGTATATAGCATATTTTCAAAGCAACTGCTAGCATTTATCACAATCACGTACAATAAAACAAATAAATAAACAAAGTCCATCTAAAGCAAAAAAAAACCTGTTTCAAACCTGTAGTAATAATAATAATAAACAAATAATCAGATTTATGCATTTATTTAAGAAAGCTTTTATTCTATAAATACTTATAAATAATTTTCAGTCAAATTCATCGAGCCTCTGCAAAAATGTAATTTCTGTTTAAAGAAGATTTTTTTAAAACAGATTTTTACTTGTTAATTTGCAAGATACTAATATTCAGCTTAAATTGCAATTTAAAAGTTTAAGTTAGCTTGATTAGGAAAAGTAAACACAGTTATATACACACATTCACACACATACACAAATTAGCCTTCCCAGTTCACCTATACCACATGTCTTTGGACTGTGGGGGAAATTAGTGACCATGACCCAGCCAAGGCTCTAACCAGCGACCTGCTGTGAGGCGATCCTTTTACCCACTGCACCACCGTGCTGCCCTATTTTACAGTTATTTACAGCATAATCTACAGTAAGGGTTAACAGTGTATAGCTTGCCCCGTAGGGTAAATACAGTAGTAACAGTTTTACTCCAGGCACTTTTGACAATACTGACCAGAAGCTGTAGGTCTACGATCATACTTTCAATGCCC
>CAIGQZ010032903.1:3557594-3568954 GCA_903798205.1 Danio tinwini | reverse complement strand
TCTACAAATAGTTCACCATCGGCATGTGGCAATGGCAGTTATTAGAGCTTAACAGTCTTCTGTGTCAATGTCTGATAAATGTCAAAAAAGACAGATGTATGGGATTTATAAATGTAATCTGATGATTACACAGAATTATTGAATAATCAACTATGAAAATGTCATTACTGACATTGAATTATTTTGAAAAGCTTGAATAATTAGTTAGGGTAAAATGTCTGGTTTTAATAAAAGCTTCACTGTTAAAAAGTTAGGGGTCAGCAAGATTTGCTGTTGTTTAATGTATCAAAAATGCATCAAATTGAGCAAAAAAAAAGCAAATGTTCTTTACACTCAATGGCTGTATAATTGCTTGTTATCGCAAAATTTTAATCAGCCAATCACATGGCAATTACATGAGGAAGAAAGGGGATTTAAGTGACTTTGAATGTTGCATCGTTGTTTGTGCCAGATGGGCTGGTCTGAGTATTTCAGAAACTGCTGATCTACTGGGATTTTCATGCACAACCATCTCTAGGGTTTACAGAGAATGGTCAGAAAAAGAGAAAATATACAATGAGTGGCAGTTCTGTTGGCACAAATGCCTTGTTGATGCCAGAGGTTAGAGGAGAATGGCAAGACTGGTTCCAGCTGATAGAAAGGCAACAGTAACTCAAATAACCACTCGATACAATCGAGGTATGCAGAAGAGCATCTCTGAATGCACAACACGTCCAACCTTGAGGCAGTGGCACAGGCTCATCAAAATTGGACAGTAGAACATTGAAAGAATGTTGCCTGGTCTGATGAGTCTCGATTTATGCTGCTACATTCGGATGGTAGGATCAGAATTTGGCGTCAGCAACATGAAAGTATGGATCCATCCTGCCTTGTATCAACGGTTCAGGCTGGTGGTGTAATGGTGTGGGGGATATTTTCTTGGCACACTTTGAGCCCATTAGTACCAATTGTTGCTGACCATGTCTATCCCTTTATGACCACAGTGCACCCATCTTCTGATGGCTACTTCCAGCAGGATAATGCGCCATCTCATAAAGCACGAATCATCTCAGGCTGAATTCTTGAACATGACAATGAGTTCACTGTACTCAAATGGCCTCCACAGTCACCAGATCTCAATCCAATAGAGCACCTTTGGGATGTGGTGGAACGGGAGATTCGCAACATGGATGTGCAGCCGACAAATCTGCAGCAACTGTGTGATTCTATCAAGTCAATATGGAGCAAAATCTCTGAGGAATATTCCCAGTACCTTGTTGAATCTATGCCACGAAGGATTAAGGCAGTTCTGAAAGCAAAAGGGGGTCCACCCCGGTACTAGTAAAATGTACCTAATAAAGGGGCCAGTGAGTGTAATATTACAAAGTATATTTTTATTTTAAGAAAATGCTGTTTTTATCACTAGAAAAAATGGCATGGGTTAACCCTGGTAACTATTTGTGAAATGTATTAGCTTGGGTTGGTGAGGTGGATGCAAACGAAAGTAAAGAGGGCTGGGGAGTCGTGGAAGAAAGTGAACAGCGGACAGGGTACGAGGGTGGTTGAGAAGGGGAATTTGTAAAATTAAGCCCTGGAGTTACTTAGATTTGTGTTTGGGGCAACATGAATGAATTGTGTGGAACCCTGCATTTTTTACAACATAGTTGCAAAGATCCTGTATTTTATCACACTGAACTATATTCTGCAGGAACAACGAAATATTGTACATTTTTTCCAACATTATTCAGCCCTATAATTTGGAAACAAAATCTAAAGCACAATATCTCTGCAGAGATATCAAGAAAGTGTGTCTAATTAAATGTAGTTATCATGCTAGCCTGATTTATAGATTAAGCAGCTCTGCATTTGTCTGCAGCACTGAGCAGATGTCTAACTCACCCTCAAAGCAGCGTGACTGTGGCTGGCGTTTTGGAGAGAGCCAGTCCCGGCTGAAGCTCTGCCCATCATACTGGCTATTGTCAGAAAACACACCCAAGCTGTCATAATCACCAGGGCTGACTGACCAACGGCCTGAATCCTGAACAGAGAGAAGAGCGAAAAAGTAGAATTGAGAGACCACCTTAATTTTAAATCCCTTCTGATTGATTAAAGTGAAATGCTCTAGCAACCAACAGATCGTTGTCGCATATGGTCGCCTGTTTTTTTTTTGTTTACCTTCTTGTCGCAGCATTCTCTAGTGGAGACACAGTCAATGCTGATACAGGAGAGAAGCTGCTCTTGAAGCTCAGCAGAGGGAAGGTGAGAGAGGCTGCTCAAGAGAAAATCTGCACACACACACAACAAAGCAAATGTTATGTTCAGAAGACTGTGATCATCACAAGATTGAACATTAAATAGCTGTGTAAACATCTACATATTTCTGATGCTGATTTGGTGACCTGGTAGGCATGGGCCGGTATATGATTCTGACTGTATGATAACTTTAATAATATTAATAGGATAAAAATATCACGGTTTCACAATATTGTGATTACTGCTCTAAAATATATTCTTTTTAAATATCTGGGTAAAGAAACAACTACTTTTTCCCCATTGAACACAATGTTTTTTTTGGGGGGAAATGTTTATATTATAAGGCATGTATATTATTAAGACACAAGTATATAATTTATCATAATTATCATGTTTACAATCTTTTTGCAAGCTTTATATACTGTTTTGCAATAAAATGTATTTTTCTGCACAACTCTGGTTTGCACTTCTTGCCCTTAAGTTTAATTGTATTGTTTACAAATTTAAATTTGATACTTATTTTTTAGATTAAATTATATGTGTAATTGTATTTACTGTTATTTCTTTTTAAAATTCTACTTTTTGTATTAATATTATATGTTAGGCACCTAGGGTCTGAGAGTAATGCAATTTAGTTTCTCTGTATGTCCCGTACATGTGGTTGAATTGACAATAAAACGGACTTTGGCTTGATTTAAAGTATTTTGGGGCAGTAAACATGTCAGGCTAAATAATTTAAATGAATCATTGACTCCTGCTGTTCTCATTAGTTTCAAAAACACTGACTTCTTTACAATTTAAAACGGCGTCTTTGAAGATCTTTTCTGCCAGAGACACTTTTGTCCTAAAAAAATGTAAAAAGCCGTAGGAATGGTACAACAGAAAATGTTGGCGGTTTTAAAACCTTGAATTTTGTGGTATACCTTGAAAACTGTTATCGTCCCATGCCTAGAACCTGGTATATTAAAAATGACTGATGAATGGGTATATATGTATTTACAACTCGAAATAAAAAAAAATGGATGGGTGAATATAGACATTTAGATTTTTAACATAACCTTTTTTGAATTATCATCATCTAAAATGAAACCACAAGTGTTTTTAATATACACTATCATTCAAATTATTTTAAGTTTTTTTTTAGAAGTTTTAGCTCTCTGCAACAGAGTAATTGCAGTCAAATTGAGAACTATAATTGATTTAAAATAAGTTTTATATTCAACTACATTTTAAAATCAAATGCATCTTATTATCATTCATTTTCTTTTCGGCTTAGTCCCTTTATAAATCTGGGGTCGCCAAAGCGGAATGAACTGCCAACTTATTCAGCATATGTTTTACGCAGCGGATGTCCAGCTGCAACCCATCACTGGGAAACACCCATACACTCTCATTCACACACATACACTATGGACAATTTAGCTTACCCAATTCACCTACAGCACATGTCTTTGGACTTGTGGGGGAATCCGGAGCACCTGGAGGAAATCCACGCCAACACGGGGAGAACATGCACACTCCACACAGAAATGCCAACTGACCCAGCTGAGGCTGGAATTAGTGACCTTCTTGCTGTGAGGCGACAGCGCTACCCACTGCGCCACCACGCTGCCCTATCCTATTTTTACTTAATTTTAATTTAATTCTAAACCTGAATTTCAGTGAGCTTCAGAAATCATTCTTGATGTTCGACAAACTTTTCTTTTTAATCTATGTCGAAAACAGTTTGATTTATTCATAATACAGACCCTATTCACTACACTGTTATGACGCGTTGAACGGTCATCATAATCTTAAATCCTTAAAAGTTTTTAAAATTTAGATAAAAAAAAACCTATGAACATTTTAATGCATTTATAATTGTATTATATCACCTTTGAGTCAAATTACAATAAACGAATTACCGCTTATGCCAAGTGTTTCTATGGTGCTGACAGAGTAAATTTGATGTTATTCTCTCCTCTGGCTGTCGTTATCAGTCTCACACTATTTTTTCCTTTTTCGGAAAGTCTTTATAGCACTATTGTGGCGTTTTTCTATTATTATTTTAGCAAATAGGATTGTAAAAAATTATTTGTTGTACTCTCCTATTCACTGCGCTCTATGTTTACCCAGCTATGATGCCTTCCGCTACTGAGAAACCCAGAAATGTGAAATAAGTCTATAAAAGCACTTCTGATCACTTAAATGCATCTTTTCTGAATAAAAGTATGAATATCTTTATAAAAGAAATCTTACTAACTACACACTTTTGAACAATAGTGTATTTAATGAAAGAAATAAAGTGGCATCAAATGTCCATTTCTATTATTTTGCTGCAGTGTTGTCCTCTCTGACACTTTGAATACAACGATTGTTTCTAACAAATATCCTACAAGTTCCTTTTAATTTCCATCTCGGTGTACAGTAAAGCTCATTGAGCATTCTAAATATCATGTGATCAGATGTCATCTCACCTTTCTCTAGTTTCCTCAGCTCTTGTTCAGGCACTGTTGGCTCTTGTTCAGTCTTTTTGCTGACCTGCGGCTCAGGTGAAGTGTGTTGAATATGCAGCAGTGCTTTGGGTGGAGAGTGGTCCTCGTTTCTTGTCTCCTTTGTTTGTTTCCTCTGTTTCACCTTGTCATTGCGTTTCCCGTCGGCCTTGTTCCTCTTCTGCTCTGAGCTCATCCACTGCAGCTCAGAGTTGTGAGAGGGCGTGGCATTGTTGGATTTTGTGGGCGTAGCTGAATGGGCGGAGTCTGGTTTTCCCAGTGGCTTCTGATAGGCTCCGCCCCTCACTTGGCTGCGTAGTCCACCGACTATAAACAAAATAATGTTTTTAAATCGTATAAATCTAATGTACAGTCATTTGTACATGCATGGTTTTATCGTTACCTTTTTTGAGTGCTTTGGCAGCTTTAAAGGCGAGCTCTTTGGCAGAGGCTCGTTTGATTGGATCCTTCTGTAGTCCTGCTTTTATGACCTCAGCTGTATGAGAGCTGCAGTCATGCGGGATTTCTCTCAGTGGCGGAGGCTCTGTTGCTATCTTTTACCAAACAAACACAAACAATACTTCTTCAGTCCATAGTATTCTATGCAAAGTTGCAAACATGAATGTATGAACACAAACAAATACATTATCATTATTAACCTCGTGCAATGCTTTATACTGGATTCCATATAACACAAGACTCCAGACTTCCAGTAAATGATTGTATTATGCAACCATTTTTTTAAAGGCTTTTTCCTGTTGGTGTGACTAAGTTTAGTGCTATTAATAATTTGCTGAAATGATGACATACATCACTGGATACACCAAATATTTAACAAAACAGTGCTACTTTTTCTGCATGCCACATGGACCATCTATAAGTGCAGTTTTAAGGAAAACACATAGCTCTAAAAGCTAGAGTAACCACAAATGAAACTATTTTAAAGGTAGATGAAACATTTGCTGTCATTTTTCACAACACCGATGCTGAAAACAGCCAAAGTTATGTCCATGAAATGAAACATGACAATGAAAATATCCAACTACAGTGATTCCTCGCTATAACACGGTTCACTTTTCGTGGCCTCAGTTTCGCTGATATTTTGGTGCAATTTCACATGTTTTTTTCTACAGTTCATTGTGTTCTGCATCCTAAATGGTTGTAGATCATTGTCAATCAATCTCTGTCGTACCGTGTCTTCTGTACAGTACAGAATGTGTTCAGCTTGCCGAATTGAAAAATCTTTGATCACTAGCAGTGTCACTCTGAAGTGCCATACTGTATGTTTGCAAGTTTTCTCCCCACAATGTCGACAAAACGTTCTGCACTGTCAAAAGCACCTGCGGTAGCACCCAAAAGGCACAGGAAGATGCTAACCATCGCACAAAAAGTTGAACTTCTGGACTTGCTCTATCCATTACGGAAAAAAAATAAATATCAAATGTTTTTGATCTTTGCTTTTATTTTATAACACTGGACTTATTTTTCTACGAAGGTTTGAACTTTGTGAGTGCTTAATCGAGAGAAAAGAGTGAAAATGTTAATGCCTGTCTGAGAAAAGTGTATAACGTGTGTAGTGAGGGGTTTTACAGCCTTCAAACATTTATAATAATTAATAATAAAGTGGACTATTTTGCAGACTTTGCCTATTGTGGGTTATTTTTAGAACGTAACTCCTGCGAATAACGAGAGACCACTGTATTACCATGATTTTACTTTAGTAACACAAATAGCAGAAATGTGGGATATTCATAGTGAATTGTTCATGTGTTATCCTCCTAACTGGCAAAGTTGGGATGTTCTTTTTTGTCTAAACCTAAACATATGACAAACCACATATAATATACAAGCATGACAGTTAGGAGTTATCTAATTTAATATATTTCAATCTTATTTTTCACCATGTTTAGCATAGGATAGTAAAGATTACAGACAGGAAAGAAATGAGAGCAGAGGGAGAGGGGAAGAATTGGCAAAAGACCTTGAGCTGGGACTCAAACTCTGGTCTCGGTGAGCACCTCAGTGCTATGTGTCGGCACACTTAACAACTATTCGTATTTGGCACAACATGTCTTTAGGTTTTGCATAAATTAAAAACCAAAACCTTTTTTTTACAGTAGAAGTGAGGTTGTTATACATGTGCATGATGATCTACAAATGTATGATCACTGAGTCTGTTCTATGTTTATATCTTTCATTTGTTTTTGTCAATTAATATAAATGTACATCTGGATCCCAACTCACACTCTGAAGGTGCTTTCACACTTGGCTCAATTGCCTGGACCGTACCCAAGTTTGATTGTCCCCCCTTGCCACCTTCTCAGTTGGTTTGTTTTCACACGGTCTTTTTTCCTTCTGAACCCCGGTACGCTTGCGTCATTGAGCTGCTTTTGTGTGTATGGCTGTTGCTAGGTGGCGGCTGAAAGCAAAGGCGTATCGTGGTCGTTCTGATTTTACTGAATCGTTTAGCTTAAAACATACAGAAAGCCACTCGTGTCTATCTGCTGCAAAAATATTAACATAACGTGATGTCTGCAGAAGATGTTTTTGGAGGAGACAAGCAGATATTATCACTGCGCTTGCCCTGGCTCAGTCCCGCTTGTCACAAAGGTACAGTACGTGATACACAGACACACATACACACACACACACACACACACACACATGAATGAACGTTATGAAAATGATAGTTTGTTGTACAGTTGGCAGTTCACTTTTGTTATTTGGTACGATTGCATTTATATCAGAAGTGAAATGGACCTGAGTTCACGTAAACCGTACCCCAGACCACCTCTTTCAGGCAGACTCGGGTACAGTTCACGGGTGCGCACCAGAGTTCAGAAGACACATTCACACTAGCTAAATGTACTGTACTTTGACGTCAAACAAAGCAGTGTGCGGACCAAAAGTGCTAGTGTGAAAGCACCCTTACTCTCAACTCAAGCTACTGTCAAACATGTATTGGTAATTGAGGAAACGTAATCTTATTGATATTAGGTCTGCACAATATATCATTTCAGCATCGATATTGCAATGTGATCATTCACAACAGTCACATCGCAGGATATGCAATGAGTTTGGATTTAAAAAGTTTAGGCCTGTGACTGTATAATGATTTTAAAAGCATTCAAGCATAAGAAATGTTGTGTTTGTAACTTTAATAAGGATTTATTTTATTGAACTATTTTCATTTTTATTATTCAGTTACTGTACCTGAATACTGTTAGACTCAGAAAACAATAAAAGCTGTTTATTTTAATTGTATCTTTTTCTTTTTTATTCTTATCTATGCTCATATATTGATCAGACTGCAATGGAATCATCCCAATCAATCTAAAATGAGTAATTATGTCCACATAGACATATTCAAGTCATCTGGTGAAACTGTATTCAAATCGCAAAAATAGATTGCAGAATAACAAAGAATCACAATGTTAGATTTTTCCAATTTTCTAATTGATATAATAGTTTTCCAGATGCTGCCAGTTTTTACCTACTATGATGAACTATACAAAGATACAGTTGAAGTCAGAATTATTAGCCCCCCTGTTTATTTTTTGCCCAATTTCTGTTTAACGGAGTTTTTTCTGTTTTCAACCCATTTCTAATCATAATAGTTTTGATAGCTCATTTCTAATAACTGATTTATTTTATCTTTGACATGATGACAGTAATTAAAAATGTACTAGATATTTTTCAAGACACTTCTATACAGGATAAAGTGTCATTTAAAGGTTTAACTAGGTTAATTAGGTTAACTAGGCAGGTTAGAGTAATTAGGTAAGTTATTGTATAGCGATGGTTTGCTCTGTAGACTACAGAAAAAAATATAGCTTAAAGGGGCTAATAATTTTGACCTTAAAATGGTTTTAAAAAAAAAAGTAAAACTGCTTTTATTCTAGCCTAAATAAAACCAATAAGACTTTTTCCAGAAGAAAAAATATTATCAGACATACTGTGAAAATTTCCTTGCTCTGTTAAACATCATTTGGGAAATATAAACAAAATAATAATCAAAGGGGGCTAATAATTCTGACTTCAACTGTATATAGTTTTTTGCGCGCCAACATTTACCGTCATACAACAAACACCCATGCATTTTGTCATGTTTGTAAAAGCTGTTTCATTGGGATGTGCGTCACACAAGGAAGCACAACATCACAAGTTCCATTGCAAGTCAGTTTTTTCCCCTCAATTGAGTTTACCTTGAGGCAGAGTGGGCGAGAATAATAGCGGGTCCACGGATGACAGCCATTGAGCATGTGCAGAAACATACAGCAGCTGCTCCAGATGTCGGCTTTTGAAGAGCGCGGATCATTGAGCACCACCTCAGGCGCCATATGAGTCTCTGTACCTTTCAATCCTAAACACATGCAAAATGAGTCAATTCAGGCTTGGGTCTGTCTTCTTTTGAAGTAAGAGGCAACAATGAGCTGTACTCACCCTGACAATAACTAAGCCCTTGATTGTTCAGTCTCTCTGACTGCCCGAAATCACACAGGAATGCATCTTTCCCGTCCTCGGACAGCAAAACATTATCAGCTGAAAACAAAATACAAACAGAAATGTATTTTAATTATTTTAAAAAATATATGTTTTCAAGTTACACCAAATGTCTGCCCACGTGTATTGTTCGCTAAAGTCATGAAACTGCAATTTTATTTGCATTTTTTTAAAAGAAATTAGTACTTTTATTTAACAAAGATGCAATAATATGATCAAAACTGTCAGTGAAGTTCCAGTTAATTAATTAAATTCATCTTAATTTGTATAGCGCTTTTACAATGTGGATTGTGTCAAAGCAGCTTCACATAGACATGTTCAGCTTCAATTACACATCATTACTTATCAAAAGACTACTAAAATGTGCATGACGATGATATTAAGCAGCACAAATGTTTTTGACACATATAATAACCATGTAACAAGTGAGACAGATCTACCATAAATGACAAAATTAAAATAAAAAAACAGTTTTAATAACAATCAAATAGAAAAGTTATTTAAACTGTAATAATATATCCTAATATTTATATGTTAATCTAATAAACGTAGCCTTGGCAAGCAATGAAAAAAAGATAAAAATATATATTCATCAATAAATTTCCCCCGAAACATATTGAATCCTTTTTTAATAAATATTAAAAGCTCAAGCTCAAGACCATCCTCAACAGTATCTTTTGATATAATGCAAATGATTCAAATTTATGACCATTTGCCATTATGCATTTTAGTAAACTGGCATTAAACTTCATTAAATTCTCTTTATTAAAGGGTCACGACACATTAAAACACATTTTTTTGGGATGTTGACAGACATGTATATGTCCCATGTTGCTAAAAACACAATTAGGACACATATTTCTCTAAAAGGTGAAAATATGTTGTTTATGCACTTTTTTTAGTTTTGAGCAAATTCGTTCTTCCGGTTTGAAAATAAATTTTGAAGCTACGTCACGACGATGAGATCCTTGTGTAAATTCCAGCGTGGCGATTGGATGTCTGGACCAGCCGGTACAAAGTGACATCATTGAGTTCTCAGCAATAATTAATGAGAAAAACTTCTTGGTTCGAACCAATCAGTGTGCTCTATTGTGAATGAGATGCAACTTTATTAATACGTATAATATAGCCTTGAAGACTCTTTTCACCTGTTACAGTGTTCAGAAAGACACCACGTTGTGTTGCCAACCCTAAAGTACCTATGTGCATATACAGTAGCCTAGAACTATGCATATCCATATCAGAAGACAGTACAAGTAAACTATTCATATGTCTTCAATAGACCCTTTTCACATTTCTGGGTTTCTCAGCAGCGGAAGTCGTCATAGTTGGGTAAACTTAGAGCGCAGTAAATGGGAATTTTTTTTTTTACAATCCTATTTGCTGAAATAATACAAGAAAAATGCCACATGGTGTTATCAAGACTTTCAGAAAAAGAAAACAAATAGTGTGAGACTGATGAGGACAGCCAGAGGAGAGAATAACATCAAATTTACTCTCAGACCCATAGACGCTGCATTAGAAACACCTTGCATAAGCGGTATTTCACTTTTTGTAATTTAACGCAAAGATGATATAGTATTAAATATTAAGTAATAAAAACTTGTCTTGTGAAAAGGGTCTATTCAGTCATCCACAGTAAGTCTAGAAATATGCATTATATTTTATGTGTTATGCATTATATATAATGAATATTTTTGCCATCTCTTCCCTTAACTCTCTGCTCTATTAGTGGTGTTTGGTCAATTCCAGGAAAAGTAAAAATTGGAGTGTGACAGACTTTCAGTTTCTAAGTCGAGAAAAAAAAACATACAAGTTTTAAACAGCAGATGGCGCAGCTGATGTTAGAGTTGAACGCTTTGCTTTGCTGTTTGCTTGAATTTATCAGTCTTTTATGGATTTGAAGTGCTTATAAAAAGATATAAAGCTGCTCATGTAATCTGTCGTGTCCTTCAGTATTATATATGGTCAGTTGTTCAGTCGGTGTCTTGTTTCTTTCTCTTGATCTCTCCGTCCGTCAGACTCTCCCCCTCATTTGAAGCACATGAGTCATGCTGGGGGAAATTCCCAGCGCTGGTCGATCACAATGTACTCTGATCTCTCTCTCTCTCTCTCTCTCTCTCTCTCTCTCTCTCTCTCTCTCTCTCTCTCTCT
>CAIGQZ010032903.1:3520534-3534631 GCA_903798205.1 Danio tinwini | reverse complement strand
TATTATTATTATTATTATTATTATTATTATTATTATTATTATTATTATTATTATTATTACATTTTTTTATTTTTTTTTTAAATGTAGAAATGTAGAATCAATATCTTATATAAATTTCATACAGGGAAATAAATATGTGTAATGTATGTCACCTGAGCAACGCTATTCAATTTTTTTATTTTGGTTTACAGCACCATCTACTGGCATGCACATATTAGTTTTTACAGTCTAATAGTGAAACATGCCATGAGAGGGTGTGGATTAATAGTTTTGAAAATAGGCCAGTCAACCAGCCTGCATCCCGATGTTTTAATTTTGTACAACTCTACGTTACAGTTTCTTGTGTTCCATCCTATTGTAATACAGATAAAACCATGAAACAATTTTATTGGATTAGACTGAATCCATTAAATTGTTTCATGATTTTATCTGTATTATAATATGATCCAATCCAGGGGTTTTCCAACTGGCTCTGGGTGTGCTAGAGGCTCGTGAAAAGTGGACAAGTCTGGAGAAAAAGAATTAAAAAGGTTAGACTACGTTACAAATAATTCTAAAATGTGTAATATAAAAAAAATATTTTGTATTAAGCTTAATAAATAAAAACACATATACCTAAAACATGACATAATAGTGGGTGGCTCAGTGGAATGGCATCCGCTGCATGAAACATATGCCAGAGTAGTTAGTGATTCCTTCTGCTGTAGCAACCAGGGACAGAAGGAAAACGAAGTGATGAAATAATTATAATAGTTATAAAATTGGAAATAATTATTCATTTATTCATTCATTTTCTTTTCAGCTTAGTTCCTTTATTAATTTGGGGTCGCCACAGTGGAATAAACCGCCAACTTATCCAGCATATGTTTTACACAGCGTAAACCCTTCCAGCTGCAACCCATCACTGGGAAACTTGAAATATTTATAATAGTTATAAAATTTGATTGAATAAGATTAATACTTTTAGCTAACACTTGATTAAAATAATTTCCCAGTGATAGGTTACAGCTGAAAGGGCATGCGCTGCGTAAAACATGTGCTGGATAAGTTGGCGGTTCAGTGTAAAAGGTAATAAAAGTTTCACAAAAACTAACAAAAATTAATTAAATAATTTTTTTATTTATTCATTCATTTTCTTTTCAGCTTAGTCCCTTTAGTTAAACGGGGTTGCCACAGCAGAATGAACCGCCAACTTATCCAGCACATGTTTTACTCAGTGGATGCCCTTCCAGCTGCAACCCATCCCTGGAAAACAACATACTCATTCACACACATACACTATCGACAATTTTTAGCTTACCCAATTCACCTGTACTGCATGTCTTTGGACTGTGGGGGAAACTGGAGCACCCGGAGGAAACCCACTCGAAAGCAGGGAGAACATGCAAACTCCACACAGAAACGAAAACTGACCCAGCTGAGGCTCGAACCAGCAACCTTCTTGCTGTGAGGCGACAGCACTACCTACTGCGCCACTGCGTCACCCATGATTTAAAAAAATATATAAATAAATAAAAAATCAATTATTTAATTTTCCTTCGGCTTAGTCCTTTTATTCATCAGGGGTCACCACAGTAGAACAAACTTATGCAGCATGTTTTACAGAGCGGATGCCCTTCCAGCTGCAACACAGTACTGGGAAACCCCCATACACACTCATTCACACACATACACTACGAACAATTTAGTTTATTTAATTCACCTGTTCCATGTCTTTGGACTGTGAAGGAAACCGGAGAACCCGGTGGAAACCCACACAAACACAGGGAGAACATGCAAACTACACTCTCAGAACTAAAGGTACAGGAGCTGTCACTGGGGCAGTACCTTTTCAAAAGATATATATTTGTACCCAAAGAGTCCACAATGGTACCTATTAGGTGCATATTAGTACCCAAATGTACCTAAAAAATTCCTTTGAGGTACCATTATGGACCCTTCAGGTTCAAATATGTACCTTTTGAAAAGGTACTGCCCCAGTGACAGCTCCTGTACCTTTATTTCTAAGAGTGTACACAAAGAAATGCTAACAGACCCAACTGGAACTCGAACCAACAACCTTCTTGCTGTGAGGTGATAGTGCTAACCACTGAGCCACCGTGTTGCCCCAAAAGTAAATAATTGTGTAAATAAATTAAGAACTATAAAGAGTAGAATGATGTAAAAAAAATACCTAAAAAAATACTATGCAGATTTATCAAAGTTTATCCAAGACTTTGAGGACAACACATACACTTAAAACAGAAACACACTTCATTGAACATGTACACACAGAATTTAGAAATTTTGAGGAATTTTTGTCAATACTGCATATAGATTATGTAATTTGCCTCATATTTCTTTTTTTATTATAGCTTTTTTTGTTATAGCTGTTGCTGTAAATGGTCATTATTCCAATTTCTAAATGCTTTGTATTACAATGTGCTTCCTTTTTTGCTTTTAAAATGACCTTGTACAAAAAACCCCCCAAAAAACTAAACAAACAAACAACAACACAAAAACAATCTTGTTTATTAGGCTTGGTAGATCATTATAAAATGATGTTACACTTGTACATATTTTTGTGTCTATTTGCATAATAATATGGTCTTAAAAATATGTAACAGAATTGGATTTTCACAGCCATAGGTACTTGGGAACCTTTCAGCAATCATTTTATATATAATGATATCTTTATATTTAATATTATCTCGCAGATTTCAATTTGATTTGATCTTTTTGGCAAGCAAGGCTAGTTTTTTTTCCTGGCACCAGAGGGGGCCCTCACAGTAACTAACAAAACAGTGCTGACAGAAAGGATTAAATGAAAGAAGAATGTGTTGTCTGTTTGACCTATAATAAACACAAATCAATAAATTATTAATAACTACACAAGTAGATATAATTTTACCAACATAAACTAAATCCATGAACGTTTTTACATAAGTATTTTAGAACCAGACAAATAGAAAAGCCACATTTTGAAGCAGGTGCGGACAGTACACTGTACCATTAACAGTACACTGTACCATTCATACTACAAACAACAAACACGAGCTATGATTACAAACGCTTTATTCCAAATCCAAAGAGTTCGTAGTGGAACACACTTAGCAGATTGGACAACCAGCCCATCAATCAACAGTGTCGCACTGCTATTGGACAATCGCTCATCCGCTTACTTCACTGGGCGTTTCGGTCAACAGAGGAACAAGTCGGAACGCAGGAGACGAGGCGAACAGGAGAGAAAATGGCCGACAGATTCTCTAGATTCAACGAAGAACGTGATTTCCAGGTACAAATATCACATAACCCGCGCGCATTTAAAGCGTTTTACATCTCTGTGCATGTCGGCTATTGCTGTTTTGTACAGTTTTGTACTATTTCGTTTGAGCCGCTGAGCTCGCGTTGCAACTGACACAAGAACAAGCAGTGCGTCCCAGTTTAGCATTGACAAGCTCGATACGTTACCAGTGAGGTGTCTGTGTCGCTTTCCAGTTTAACTCATACATTTTTTTTTTAAATTTCCAGTGAATATTTACATGTCAGATGAAGTTTTAGAAGTGTTGTTATTTGACCTGTGGTGTTTGACGGTGGTATGTTGATAATTTGAGAAAGGGGCTTTGACGCTGGTAGGATGACCGCAGCTGTGCCCGGCCTGGCACTGAGAGATAAACGCCTCAGTCAGGAGAATTTGAGCGAACATCTCATTTACTAAAGGCCACATGACTCTTATATACGTTATTTAAATTCGTAAGCTTCGTTTTCTCTTGTGAAACTTCAGAAACGTTGGCTGGGTCTTCTAGTTAAATTCGTTTCATTTAGAATTGTGCAGTTTAACTTTTATAGCACGCTAGCCGTGATATCGTGTCCTGTGTCTGCTCGCGATACGTGAAGAATACGGGCATTGTTTGATTTGTTTTCCACCCAGACTCGCACTTGTCTGGCACAATAACATGTTTGTGCTGTGTTTTGCATACCTGATTTGCCAGTTATGTCAGCTGCTGTAAAGACTACTTTCCTGTCAGTTTTACCGTAATATTTTAGACAGTGCGATAGTGAGATCATTGTTTACTGCATTATGCTAATGCAAGACCTGGCGTCTTGTGACTGCTTGGTCATTTTCGAGCTGGACTATCATGATTACATTTTTTTGTCATTTCCGAGCTGGATTGTCATGATTTAAATGTATTTTTATGCTTCGTTATTTTTGTCAATTCTCTACTGACGCATTTAACATTTTCTTTGCATCTCTTGAGAGATCCTGCTGTAGAAGTTCTCAGACCATGAATGCTGCTTTCGTCCTGACAAATGGTATGTTTGTTATGAGCTTTTCTTAATGTAAGTCCTTCTGTGGTGGATTTTGCTTCTTTAACTAGTGACTGGAATAGTTTTATCTCGCACTGATGTGTAGGCACAAAGAGGAGTTCAGCCTTCATTCTGAAAGAAGAGTTTCTGAAACCACCCAGTTGGGCTGTGCATTGAGTATTGACCCGAACAAACAGGCTATTATTTAGAGTGCCTATGAACAGTGTGAAGCCCTTAGTTTAGATCAGAGCAAGCACCCAAACTTGGAGCTTTGCTTTGGCATGCTTGGCTAGAGACAGATTTAACAGTTTGTTTACTCTTTAAACAATTGATAGAGTGTTTGGGTGCAGAAAGTTTTTTTTTTTGTTGTTAAGATGTACCTTGATCAGGGTATGAAATTGCTTCTACTCTCCACATTTCATTGCATTCCTGTTCAAAAGTATATTTTTTTATGCAAGCTGTGTTTTATTATTTATATATTAGAAAATTACATGTGTACTTTTATTAAGAAAGGATGCATTATATTTATATATAAAATGAATATTATACAGTTTATTATTAAATGTTGTTCAACATTGGTAACTCTTTAGTTTAGGTCACAATTCACACTATTAACAAACCATTAACTAACACTACTAGCTTAATAAACAGCTAATTAGCTGTTTATTAATAGTTAATAGGGTAGAAGTTGGGTTTAGGGTTTGGGGTAGGATTTAGAATGCTGAAATAGATTATACTTTATAACTACTAATGAACAGTTAATAATAAGCAGGTAATAAGCCAGTAATAAATAGCATGAATTGTGACCTAAACTAGAGTGTTACCTCAACATTTATTTAATAAGCATATTAATTATTATAGTTATTAAAAACAATAAATTTTCACAGTATTATAGCTTTATTGCATTTAATTTGTTTTGGTAAAAATAAAGTTACATGCAAAAGTTTTTGCCATTTCAAATATTATTCATTCATTAATTCATTCTTTTTTTTCCGGCTTAGTCCCTTTATTAATCTGGGTCGCCACAGTGGAATGAACTGTCAACTTATGCAGCGCATGTTTTACACAGCGGATGCCCTTCCAGCTGCAACCCATTACTGGGAAACATCCATGCACACACACATTCACACACAACAATTTAGCTTACCCAATTCACCTATACCACGTGTTTTTTGGACTTGTGGGGAAACCAGAGCACCCGGAGGAAACCCATGCTGACACATGGAGAATATGCAAACACCACACATAAATGCCAACTGACCCAGCTGGGTCAGTGACCTTCTTGCTGTAAGGCGATTGTGGTACCCACTGCGCCACCATGCTGCCATTATTAATTTGCCCAGTTTAGCTCACTCTAAACAAATAATTCACAACCAATATTTCCTGTAATATTTGAAATGTGTAAATTTTCAAACCAAAATTAACTTGCAAAAAAGGTCCAATATATTATATTGTCATTTGTTTCTCACAGTTTTTGTTTTCTTGGGGATAAAAAATTATATAAAATATATCATAATATCTGATTAATGGTTTACTATTAACAGACACATTCAAACCCAGATGAAAATGTAAATGTAATTATATGCTGCACATTTTCCTCAGAATAACTAAATAGACATATAAAATAATCTTAAAAAAAGTCACCAGTGACCAATATTAGTTTTACAATAAACCAGTCATTTTGGAAAGTTGCTTTGGCAAGCTGTTCAAAATTCTGAACTAAATGTCAATTTACCCTGATTTTGTTTAAATTGTCATCGCAGTAGTACATTCTTTAGCTTTGCTTCAAGTATATTCTGAGCTTTTTTAAAACCAAACTTATTAATTAACAGAAAACAAAACTCTAAATTATTCTGCAGCATTTAATCTTGAAAAACAAGCAACTTGTGAACTGCTCTGAGAATGAGAATGCATAAACTCTATTTAGCTCTGTTCTTCAGTTCTTGTTTTAGAAAAAGCTCATGTATTATTGACCATCATGCAAAGACATTTGCATTTCTGGCTTTGTTTTGCTGTTGATCTGACTCAATTTGCAGATTTTTGCATTTAAGCAGTGGCATTTGTTGTAAAATGCCAATCGCATAACCATGTCCTTTTTAGATGTGTGGAATGTGATAAATTCTCTTCATATCATTCATCTTTCAAGCTTCACATTATTATGTGTCATGGGGAATATAAAAGCCAAAGAAATGTTAGAAGACTAAAAATTTATATTAATAGACCTCCTGCAGAGGTCACCTTCAGAAATCTATAGCCTGTGGTCCTTCTGCTTTTCTCTTGTGTTTTTCTACTTATATTTTGCCTGTCTTTGTCATGATGTAGTGCATCATGAATTTAAATGCTTTGTGTATTTACCTACGTAGTATGTCTATCTTTGAACAGCAGAGTGCCTTGCTGACTCTGGTTGGCATACCAATGTGCTGCTCTGTGTACTTTCCTTTCAGGAGTGGTCTGTTTTGAATGTGCTCATTGCTTCACCTTTGGCCAATGTTTATTCATGAGCTATGTAAATCAATGGTTTTGTTTTTCTGTGACAGATGCAATCTGACAGTCTTTGACAGTCTTGCCTTTAGTTGACTGTCGGCTGTTTCCATATATTCTGTTGACGGGGAAAACAAATTGGATGCATTTCTAAGACTAAATAAACTCAATTTTATTGTCACTGTCTGCGTTTTAAATGATCATTTTCTGTGTTTAGGCTAGAGAGAGAAAGACGGCTTGTGTTGTGCCTCATTCATCCTGAAGTTTATCTGCCTTCTACATCCTGAAAAGTGAAGAAACAGCTTTTTTGATTGCCCCCTTGGTGCCTGGATGTAGTACAAGTCATAAACCCTTTCCTCTCGATGTGAACATTTGGGAATTGAGTATAAAAAAAATAACTTTCAGGAAGATTTTTTGAAAGATGGTTTTTGTAGATGTTATCATGCTGATATCACTCTGAGCAGATTGTCGAAACTTCGAGGAAATTGAAGATATAACCTACTATAAATTTTCAGTTTCGTTGATTGAAAAAAGTTAACTGTACTTGCTAACCTACAGGATCTGATGGATGTGATTTTTTTTTTCATTAACATTATATATGGCCTTTACAAGACAACTAGTAAATGTTAGTATAATGATGGATAACATTCCTAACATTAGCCATAATGGGGGAAAAAGCAGGTAATCACTATCTGGCAGTTACTAATTATTTTTATGGCGATTGTAACAAGGTTCAAATGTCATTGTTCAAGGGAAGGAGGCAGGAAACTGACAAATGTTCAAGCACTTTAATAAAGCAAATAAACAAAACAAACAGGTGGTGACAGCCACATGTATGACTGCCACCATACTAAAAGCAAAATCAAACTTGAATTGTCCCAGGCCTGGTCCTTTCTCCTCTTCCACTGGCGTCATTACTCTTATCTTTCCGGAGCTGCTCTCTGTGGGACTTAAGACTGGTGTAACGCACAGGTGACACTCGTTATCACATGCGCCACCCTTCTTGTGCCACTTCCATGGGTGTCGGCCCCTTTCCAATTGGTTTAGCAATAAAATTGTCCTTAGAGAGACAAAACTAATGATAGCCTATATCTAATGGAGTCTAATAGTCTGTAATGTTAGATAAATTTAAGTTTACTTGTGATTTTTATTTTTATAGTCTCGATCACACTTGTTTTTATTCCACACCTGACCGCTTACACTATTTATCCATTCTTTGTTCAACCACTGTTAGTTTAGATCAGTTTTCCTCCCAACCTGACTGTTCCCACTAAATTTAAATCTTGTTTACACAATCTCACATTTACATTTTCACCAGACACTAAAAGAGAGGGGAAAGAAGAGATAGATAGTAGGGTTGGGCCGACAGACGATGCCATCGCCGATGTACAATAAACTTCACGATGCTGAGCCGGCATCGCAATCCATCGCCCCGCCCCACATTTATATTGATATATAACTTATTATTTGCATGTCATTTTAATAGCAATAACGGTCTTTTCATGAACGATGTTAAATTTTACATATAGCTGCTGCTTGCATGGCTGACAGCATCGTGAGGATTAAATGAAGGATTACACAGTACCTATCGCTTAAAATGTGTAGATTCAAATAACATTGATTGCAACGTTCCGTCAAGTACCATGCCTACCAACTAAGGGTACTGTTTGTAGTATAAATGCAATTCTGATCAGGGTGACCCATACTAATTTGTACTGTACTGTACCGAACCGTTCCGCTCAGTGGAAATAAAGCATTTTTCATGCACAGGATTGGACATCAAGTCCTGCAGAATTATGTGAATCGTTCAGCCCAGTATTGTGCAGCTTGTTCAAGTTTGAGATGTCTTTTATTGCATGACGGAGTGGGGATATTTATCTTTGCAGTGGTCGGTTCTCTGTCCATGTTTGGTGTTGTTTTCTTGCTGCAGCACAGAGGTGTGTGCGGGATCCTGGAGATAAGTCACAAAACTTGGGTCAGCTTACAGTCTGATGAATCATGCTGCTCTTGCTGAGCTGCATGTTCTGCTTGGTTGATCCACAATAGACAAACTGTCAGTCACATTTGCATTGTATTCCTGTCTTGGCTGCAGTTAAACAAGAGTTTTGTGTGCATGTAGAAAAATTAGTTCATTTACAACCTATTCTCAGCTGATTAAACCACAGCTTCCATGTTGATTTCTTTTTCTTGATATATATTGATGTGCCCCATGCCATATTTCTCTCTCAGTGGTTGTTCTTTCTGTTCAAAGTTCTGCTGATATCCAGCTCCTGAGGGGACTGGACTCAAACTGTCACTGATCCTGCTGTCGCTGGGCAGATGTCTTCACTACCAGCAGATGGGATGAGAGTATAGCGCAGGAATGAAATACTTTTCCCAGAAAGGTCTCCCTTGAGGGCTGCCCCCGTCTGTCTTTAGTTTCCTTCTGAAATTATTTCTCATCATTAGCTGTTGATCAGTTTTACAAAACAAATGTAAAATAAAATTCTTATCAGACTTCTTACAATCTTGATTGTTTTCGTTCAGTACATTTACATGGACATCAATACTCCAATGTTTAATACGATTAAGACAATACTCTGAATAAGAGTCTAATATGGAATATTCCTTTTTTGTCACATTATTGAAGTGCAGTACAGACATGTAAACACCTTAAACTATTACAATCGTGTAGGACTTTTCACTGTATTTTTCAACAGGATAGTCCATACACAGAGCAGTTTGACACTGTATTCTCCACACCTACTGAGTTAGTACAGTTCATCACCCAACACAATTTTACAAATGCTGTTCGGAAATGCAGACGTTTTCTTTCCATTCAAGATCTTTAAATTCAATTAAAATAACTCTTTATTACCATTTCTTACTTTATACGCTCATCCAGTACTCAAGACTAAGTTTGTCATAGCGACATGAATGAAATGTTGCTGAATGAAAGTGAAACTGCTAAACTGCGTTTGAAGTCAAACATTGGATAACGTGGCAATGTAATGAATTTGATTTGTGTATTATAACATGTAAAACAAGAACATGAAGGAACATTCAAAAAGCAGCTCATATAAACGCCTTAATTATATTATTGCCTTACTCAGCTTAAGGCAGATGTAGTCAGTGTTTTTAATTGTTAAAGTGTTACAATACAATGGAGGAAAAGCATGTTGAACTGCTCACCTCCATAAACATAAATTACAGATTTATGAATGTGTAAAAGTGACCATTATTCAAATTTTGGATTTGGCATCATCACCTTTTATTTAGACTTAATTTATTTGATATTTCTTAAATTATATATATATATTATATATATAATATATATAATATATTATATATATAATATATTATTGTATATATACACTTTTGTTAGTCATATTTGTCTGGTCATTGCAGCAACTGACCAATCAAATTCAAGCGTTCTAGAAAATCGTGACATAAACTAGTTGTACTTTGTTAACATTATAATCAATAGATATGGGATCATACAAAACTCTCATGATGAGCTCAACTCTTGTCATTAGCTGTTTAAGAGAACACAAAGAAAGCTTTCAGAGGGTCGATTGATCCCCTAATGTCAAACTGAGTGTTTTTTTTTTTTTTGTTAATGTGAGAGGGGAGTGTTAAATTCTCAGAACAGGTGCTGTTTCAGGCCTAACAGCTTTCAGCCGTGACTTGGGTCAGAGTTTAAGCAAAGACAGTCCTAACCACTGGTTATGAAGTTATACAGTTGCTTCATCCTTTCTTTAAGGAACACACAACAGGCATCTGTCATACACAGGGTTGCATCAGTTGCTTCTCTGCATAATGCTTCTGCCTACAAATCTCTCTTTTTAATATCTTAGTACTGCAGTTCTGCTGCTACAACACTCTGGGCTTTGTCAGAGGGCAAGAGCATGTCAAATCGTGACCTGCTGAGAGTTGGGGTTTTTTTAGTTTGCATGTGTAAAAGCACATCGTATTCCCTTTGGTTATATGTGGGTGTCCGCTATTGAATCTTCCAAAAAAAAAAAATGTTAAATGTCAAGTGCGGTATTTGTGCTATTTAGAGTTAATTTATAGCAGTGTTTTTAGAGTATCAGTGTCCAGATTTGGTGTAAGAAGTGTGCTGGTTGGTGTGTTTGTCATTGCACACAGTTAAAATAGTTTTAGCTGCTGTTGTCAGTCTTTTGTGTTGAATTCATATTATTCCATTTATTTACCATGATCTTGTGTTAGTCTGGTTAAACCCTGCTCCTTGTTAAAAAAAAAAAGAAATTCTAATCAACAACCCAATGTATAAATCCAAGTTCCTGTCCCATTTTCGATTAATGCAGATATGTCACAATATTGAGAGAAATTCTCTGATACTACTCTGATGCTACTAAAGTACCTCAGGCTTTATGTCTTGCAGACACAGAGTGTGAGTCATGGCCCAGTGCTTGGGCTTTAAGCAGTAAGACTCATCTTTTGAGCGATTTCAAGGTTCAGTTCCACCCCAATCCCACTTCTCTGTCTGTACATTTACTTCTTTATTCAGCAGCTAGCAGTAAAAGATAAAAATAACAATGGGATAAACAGGGAAAAAAGACTAGATTGACTGACCTATCTTTCATAGACTAAAATATGAGCAGGTGGATTGGAGATCACCCCCTCCTCTCTTTCAAGGTGACCTCGTTTCCTCATCTGATTAAATTCCTGCTGAATGGCAGACGAATGATCCGGTTTGTCTGAGTTTGGCTTTGAAGCTAAGAATCAGATCATAAACTCTGGTTGTTTCAGTCTATTTGCTCATTTCCTTTAGGAATGAAACATTGCAGAGACTGTTTTGTATGTGCTTTGGTGTATAGAGGAGAACCATTGAAGGACATTTTTTCTTTTTACAGGGAATTTTTGCACTGCTTTGATCTGTTGTCCTCACAATCTTTCTCTCTCCTCTCAGGGTGGAAATCACTTTGACCAGTATGAAGAAGGTCAGTTGGAGTTGGAACAGGCCTCTTTGGACAAGCCCATAGAATCGGTAAGACCGCACACATCACTTTGGTACTGTTGACTAGAATAGCTGCTTCCTGTTGTGTGAGAGTGTGGATGATTGGTCCAGTCAGGGATAGCCAAACCATGTAGTCAACCCACCCCTACCTCCTTTAGAGAGACAAATTGCCTTCTTTTCTGTAAAAGAGTAAGTCCATACTCCCTTTTTGGAGGCCAACATTAGACCCCTTCCTTGGTATTCACTTCAGTGAACACATCTGGTGTTATCACCTGTGTGACTATATAATAAAGACACAGGTCATGCAGATCTGTTGGATTTTACCAATCACTGTGATCAGCTTGCTGTTTAAATCTTTTTTTTATTTTTTATCACAGATGTATGAGAGGATGGGTGCGCTTGTGTGATTTGATGGTATTTCAAAATGAAGAGTTTTATTATGATATTTGCTTGAAATGTGGAGTGGATGACGCATTGTGGAAAGGGTTAAACATAGAAAGAAACATGTATGATAAATAATATAGCATTTTGCCAACAAATACGTTTTGATCTGTTACCCTAGGAGTATGAATAATTTTGATTGACTGTACAAGCTTAAAAAGACGGCATTTTGCATTTAGCTTTTCACTTCTACAGTGACCCTGAACTGTCAAAGTTCAGGGCTGAAAAAATCGAACCGGATCAAATTTTTTAATGATTAATTAAAATTGATAAATTAAAATATACATTTTATAATTTGAATTTAGTGTGCAACTAAATAATAACTTTTATTCTTCACGTCTTGTGAACAACAAACATGTCAGACCGTGCTTCCTGACCAGACATTACTAGACATCCAGAAAGCAGAACTAGTGTTTGACTTTTGGAAAAGTAGTGCACACAAACAATGGGTTTGAACTGCTGTGTTTAGTACTGGCTGTTGTCGTTGTTAGAAAACATAAAGCCACAAACCTTTCTTACATTGCAAGAATCTTTGTTTACTTGCTAGGATTTCTGTTGGGTAGTCGTGAAGGATCCCCATTGTCATTTTCCAATCACTACAATGGAACATTACATCAGTTGCAATACTTTTATCAAAAGTGACACTTAAAACTATCAGACTGTTAAAAAAAAAGTATTTTATCATTGGTTAAAATAACAAATCTTTCTGGTGTCTTAAACTGTCTTAAATCTCAATCAAAAGCTTAGGGCTTAAAGTCTTAAATTTACTGAAATATTGTGTTGTAGGACTTTTGACAAATCTTAATTTTCCTTTGTTCATGTATTGCTACCCTATCTGGTCAACAACCAAACAATCATCAAAAATCCATCTGTTAAACTTTACATTTTTATTACTTATTTATTTATTAAACTTTCTACTTACCATAATGGTTTAATTATTTTCCTTAAAATAACATTAGTTTAAAAGTGTTCCATGTATTTACTGCTGAGGACACTGATCTGGACAGATTTGGATAAATTTAGTTTATTAGCTTTTAAAACCTATAAAACATTTGTCAATTTTATTTATTTATTATTAATTTATTAAAATAATAATTTTATTCAATTAATAAATTATGTATTTATTATTAATTTATTAAAATGTATATGGATACAAGTAGTTTTTTTTCAGATGTTTTACAATATTTAAAACATTTTGCAAAGAAATATCTAAAATATTAATATTTTTATTATTAAATTATTATTGTATTAAATGTATTCAATTATAATGATTGTTTTTGATAGAGCAAAGAAAAGTTTTCTTTTTCCATCTGGGCCTTAGCGAGTTTATTTCTTTAAGTCTAAAATTTCATTCATAATTGTTTAAAATTGTCTTAAAGTCCTAAATTTAACTTGGTGAAACCTGCAAAAACCAGGTGCTTTGTTTTTTTTTTTTTTATCAAATTGGGTTTTGACAGACAACTAATTCAAACTTTATGCTGCATAGGTTTTGTAGGTATAGTGCTGAACTGTAATTAGCCACTTATTTGACTTTCAGCTTGCAAGTGAAGTCCCTAAAGCATGTAAGGCAAAAAAAGAAAAGAAGAAAAGACTATGTGCGTCAACACTCAAAGCTTGACTTTAATACTAAAGGACAGTCGTCTATGCACACAGACATTCAGTGGTTAAATTAAAGCATTCCGGCAATGTATTAACTCTGAGTCAGACTTGACATACTCAGAGGCAGACCTCTTATATGCAGACACGCCACCAATTCAATTACACAACTGGTCTGTGTGTCTGCTCCATTTGATTTAAGTTAGGCTGACCTGATTTAGATATGAACCACTCAGTGTGTCGTCCACTCCACATAGTGAAAAGCTAGAGGGTGTGGGTGTGTGGGTGTGTGTGTGTGTGTGTGTGTGTGTGTGTGTGTGTGTGTGTGTGTG
>CAIGQZ010032903.1:3499606-3514250 GCA_903798205.1 Danio tinwini | reverse complement strand
TTTTTTTTTTTTTTATTTTGTTTTATACAGATATAGAAAGAAGAATTAATGCCATGGGCCATCAGACTGATGAAAAGATTAAAATAAACTTTATTGTTGAGTGTCACATTGGACATTAAAGTTCTTTAATATATTTTTACCATGTAAATAGTTTTTAAGAATGTAAATATAACTTAAATCATATAATCATGTGAATTTTCCCATTATTTAAAACAAGCTTCCATGTACTTATGATTGGCAAGATGCATTTTTTTACTAAAGTTTCTCAGGTGGGTCTCATGATCAGATTCATTATTGTTTAAAGCAGTACCCATCTCAGAGCGTGTGTCAGAAGGACATGACAGAGAGCAGGAGAGGTGGCTGGCTGCCTGCCTAAACCAAATGATTCCAGCTCCTGCACTATTGTCTATGGAGGGGTGTGGAGAGCAGAGTCGCCACACACAGTGTTTGTGGAAAGCAGAGACGCTACATACCGCAGGAAACAATGGCTATCACTGTCTGTACATTTTCAATTTTTTATAGAGTCATAATGTTTAGACAAACACACAACAACAAACAAGCTTTCGTTTATTTGCCCTCCCTTTTCCTGTTTTAGATATAGTGTGTCAGGGCTATTTTTCACCAAACACCAGGGGTGTATTTTTATCGCAGAACTCTTAGCAGCTGGTCCGGGTGGACGGTGACAGCCATCGCTGCATGTATGTGTGTGCGTGTTCTGGGTTCGAGCACTGTGTTTGTCATGCTCTTTTTTCCCATGCCCCTCCTCTGCCAAACATTGTGTGTGATCTGTAGGCAGCTAGAGGTCTGTGGTAAACAGGATTTTCTCTTATTTTCTCATGTGCTTTCACCTACTCATCCCTTCTTCTTTCTTGCTCCCTCAAACACCTTTGTTTGTCTGTTTGCATGTTAAGTCAGTAGCATTAATTTTTCTCACACACACTCCCCTTCATCTTAATATGTACCCCAACCTTCATCTTTTCTCCCTTCCCCAACCCAAGGAGATGTGCACTGGGCAGTGACTGAGTCATTTTCTTGGTATGTAACTGACTTCGATGTTTCACTTTAGCAAGTTTAGAATGCACCATGAATGATACATGGAGAGAGTGAGAGATACTACTGCCAGTTTTGTTACACTGCTAAAAATAGCTGTTTTGAAAAAATGTGTGTAACACACAGGAGCATTCATAACAATATCTTCATTGTTAGATTGTCAATAAGCAGGTTTTATTAAAACATTAAGTCACTGCTTATCACACAGTGAGTATTGCAAGAAGATTGGACTTTGCTTAAGTTATTTGTAACTATAACAGTATGAATAAATTACCTCTAAATCTAAATACTGACTGTGTAAACGTATCCCATGAGTAGGCCCACACGGAATCTGCGCACACAGAATTCCGCAGATTTTCCGCAGATTTTTAGCCCATCATTAATTCTGTTTGTTTACTTGAGTAAATGTGTGTAAATATGAATTTATTCAGTTTTTAAATTACACATATTTCACATATTAAGGTTTTAGTTATGAGACTCCCAAAATAATTCCGCAGAAATCCGCAGATTTTTACCAAAATTCTCAGCAGAAATGCAAAAAACGTCCACAGATTCCTTCTGGCCCTACCCATGAGTGTTTATGATTCTATATCTCCCTGGGTCAACTATGTATCACTTAACAAGCCAGGAACTAGCACATGCATTCTTCAAAAGACTCACTTCACACAGTCTAGCTTTGCAATCGCATGCACACACACGCATATTTTTAATGAAGCTCTCGATGAACTTCTGTGTGAAAGGTAAACCCAGGAATGTTCTGATGAAAAGGTCAAGGTTTGCCATTTTGAGAATCCTGACCTGTAGACTCCATTCTGTCCAGTCTTTTTTTGGTCACGACACAAATACTCCAAGCAGCCACACTGTTTTAACAGCCATTTAAAAGTGTAGTTTATTTATAACATGCATTTTTGCATCTTTGCAAGCAGAGTAAGAGTATTATAACAAAAAGAGTATTTACAATAAGTACTTAAGAGTAGTATTTGTATTAACAAAATATTAAGAGTATTTTCCAAAGTACTTCATTGACATTTTAAACCTCAAATTTGTAATTATTATATTTTTTTTGCTTGTTGTCTCAGGTAGTGACACTCAGACATTTTTAAGTGTGGCTAAATGTACAAATGAATTTATGGTCTCTTTTCATAAGAAAAAGAAGCAAGTTATTTATAAAAAGCCCCACTGTTGCGCTCCATTTGGTTCTAAGAAATATCTACCTTCAGGCGAAAAGGAAGGGAATGTGTTAGATTTCTCTCTTTCCTCTTCCATAACCACACTGGGACAATACCAGTTGTCCAGGTCCCCAAACAAACCACCTTGGGTATCCTCTCACTCCACTTTAATTTGGTCACACTCCCTTTCCTATCTCTCTAGCTTGTTGATTGTTGTGACTCTCAACTGACCTTTTAGTGCTCCACATCCTTCTATAGACCATGGTCTGCAGGAACAGAAATAGTTTAATTATCAGCTGCTACTGACTGTTTTTGTTATGAACATTATTTTGGTTAATTGGATCACAGGTAGATGAGGGATAAACATTTCTTTTAATATCTTATTTTAGTTCATTTTTGACCACTTTCTATATTTCTTAGATGCCCCTGTTGGTAAACTCTGATCTTCATAAATAAGTTTGCTCAATATAATAAAAATGTAAAGGGGACACTCCACTTTTCCATTGTCGCTCCTAAAGCAAGCGTTTCCA
The DNA here is from genome assembly GCA_903798205.1 of Danio tinwini. NCBI lineage: Eukaryota > Metazoa > Chordata > Actinopteri > Cypriniformes > Danionidae > Danio > Danio tinwini. The sequence goes on along the minus strand of CAIGQZ010032903.1, from coordinate 3,511,501 downwards.
CAGCAACTTCCGGGGCCTGACCAAGCCTAGATGAGGTGTCCTTGGGGTCAATGATCAGACTTTTTTTGGTCCAAAGCGGAAAAGAAAGAACAGACTGTACTGGCCAGTTGAAGATACCAGGTCTCTCCTGAGCATAAAATAGGTCATTACTGACCATAGAAAGCTACAGGCTAAAGAACAATAGTACAGGCTAAAGAACAATAGTACAAGTGCAAGAAAAGTAAAATTTATGGGCACAGTATAAAGATTATATTACTCGCAATGGCCAAAGCAGTCTCACAAAAAATATTTCCCTTAATTTGATATTATGGATGGTACGGATATTTAAATTGAGGAAGAACTCCGATAAAGGCTTCTGCTGCACTGCAAGCTATTGACCCTACAGTGGAAACGTGGAATGATTTCAGTCTTGCATCTCTAGCTCTAGGGCTATTGGCCCGGCCCGATAAAATTGCAGGCCCACACTGGCTCTACAGTGGGGAAATAATCAGCTACTGTGGACTTAGGACTGGTATTAGGACTAGTAAGAGAATTTCATGCTTTTTAAACATTTTGCATTCAATCCAACTCGACGTGTGCAACACAAAACCAACTAGCTGGACTGACACTGACCACAACTCGATGAATCCCAATGGCCGACATTTAGCTTTGTGTGTCTTGGCTTTCAGACATCAGTTCATAATGCAGTTATATATTACATTAAGTTGGTTCTTATCAACATTATAGAAAGGTAAATCTAATGTGCAGATACTTCAGTAGACTTTACATTTTGAATGCTCAGAAGAAATAGAGTTGTTGTTACACAGTTACAATTTTGAAGTAATCCTACTGTAAGTTTGCCTTTTTTTCCCCCCTAAATTGAAGTGAAATATACTATGAAGTCATAGACTTCTAGATTCACTTTCAAGTCACTCTTAATGAAGCTGTCACGAACATGTAATAAAGGCCTACATGCACTACAAATGCACTCACTGCCCTGCACATCTCTGTCCTGTTTTAATTTAATTCCACCTCCTCCTCCCTCTCTCACTCCCTGCCCTTACTATGTTAATAACATCACTCTCTAGCTCTCTTTTCTTGTGGGAGTGTATCTGTTTGGACAATATAACATTCCTTATGTTTTAATCATTTATATAAATTAACTGCCAGTTAGTGGATGTGTAGATGTGTGAATTCACTGTGGTAATGTAGTGGATCAAAGAGACAGTGTGACCATTAGAAAGCTGTAGAGATTGGCCAGTTTCTTCAGTTTTGTATGACGTTTGACTGTTCTTTTGACAGCCCAGGGTTTAAAAGCCAGGTTCGTATGGACATGTTTTCACTCCACTTGCACTGCTGTTGGATTCTTCAGCGTTGTTGCTCTTCATCTGTCTGTTTTATTTTAGTGCATTCATCTGTTTGTCCCCACAAAACCCACCCGCCTTCCACGTCTGCCTGACTCTCCATTCACAGGGTCGGTGATTGGCCCTGAGCCACTTTTGACTGATTCTGATTGGCTCATGTTAAAGAATTAGACTAAACAACAACAGCTCTCTTTCTCAACTTCAGGTTCTTATGTTCTAATGGTCTCTCATTTGAGAAAGAGGAGTTGACAAATGCTATATAAATTGCTCTGCGCGGCAGGAAGAGGTAATGTGAGGTCAGCACAACGGGCGCCCTGTTTAGATGCTCCTCCAGACTACAGAATGATGAAATGCTGTGTGTTGTTAGCAGAGGATGCTGCAGAGCCACTGCATTGCAGGCCTTTTGGGCTGGGCTTACTGCAGGCGCATCTGCACTGCTGATAAACGGAAGATCCAGGGACTTGCGCTCTTTTGGTCCTGCGGTCTTTCTTCTCTACACAATGAGCTCACGTGTTTTATGGTGAATCCTTTTCTACCATCAACATTTCTTTAGAGCTTCACACAAGCTACAAGTGGACTCATGCCGCTTTTGCTGTGAGCTCCATGGCATCCTCTGCTAACTATATATACAGAAAAGGAAATGATCATTATCCTACGGTCTTGTTCCTTTTTTCATCCCTGTAATTTGAATGGAAGAACATGCACAGAAGTGTTTGGATGTCCAGGGGCCCAAAGGAGATTTTGTACAAGATGAGCATTAGTGCAGCTCCCCATGCACTAACCATCTGGAGGAAACATTTACTTTTTTTTTTATTTCCTCACATGCAAAAGCACAGGTTTTAACTAAATCTCTGAGCGAAGATATAAGGGATCTGTAGAATAATCTGTATGGATTTAATTCTAAAGTTAATTTAGCATATTGCTGAAATGAAACCAATTTTTCTTGTTTAGGACGGATCAGAACAGATTTAAAATTTTGGATTTTTGCGCTTATTGACACAATAAATAATGATTTGTTTTTTTGTAACATAAATATATCTAATTTTGATATACAAAGATAAGAGTCATTCAAACTAAGCATGATTAAATATTAAATAATGACTCATTAAATATAACAATGAATACAATGTAGTGAATGTAAAATGACAAAGTTCAGAATACAGCTATAACAATGAAATAGACACGATACCATAGATATCTTTCAAAACAACTTTTTTCTATCTAATAAATAATAAAACACTAACATCCTGTCAGAATGCATTGAAAAACAAAGATATCGTGCAATTTAAAGCTACAGATGACATTGTTCGTAATTTAAAGATGATGACTTGATCTTAAACAATTGGTTGGACCATGGGACAGAATGACATAAATTTACATGAAAGCTATGCAACTCAGGCTTGCAAATTGAAGTATAAAAATAAGCTTACCTGAAGTATCCAGTATAGTGGACAGACTAGTACCATTGAACACTTATGTTCTCTTTGGACAGTGTTCTTTTCCATTTAGTGTACTGAAATCTAATATCAGTGAAACCCATAATTATTTTTTAATTGACCCAACACTATTCTATTTAATATTCTAGCAAAAATATAGGTCAGACTAATTATTCTAAAATCTAATTTTTTTACTTTACAAGCCTTAAGCAAGTTAGGTACATCTCAGGAGGTCTGTTAAAATAACCAATTAAACAAATGTTGAAAAAAAAAACTGATCAAATCCCAGTTGCAATCTTAATAGAAGGGAAAAAATGTGTAGCTGTTTGAAGTAGCACTAATAAAAAAAAAAAGCCTTGTGGTTCTCTAATGACATACTGAGATAACAATGGCTTCAAATCTATCAAATGTGCATTTACAGCTGTTGTCACAGCATTCACCTTCCAAATTGCCCAAACTGTATTATGGGAGTGTCAGCGATTAAAGCGGGTGTGTCTTGTGTGGGTAACCACTCTCTCCTTACCCATGATGCTCTAACCTAGTCATTCTTGCTTCTCACACACCACTTATGGCTGCTTCATCTTACGCACACACATGTAGGTTGGGACATCTGTTTAGATGACATTGTGCATCACCAGTGTATGCTCAGCCTCATCTCTAACAACATCCTGAGCTCTCTGCTGCCCTCTCTCTCCTTGTACATGCTTACTACTACTCTTCAACACAACTAACACCGCCGTCTCTTTTTGTTAAAGTGCTTTAACAAAAAGCTGCATGATGGTTAATGGGTTTTGGTTTTCACCTTCTTCAGTTTTTTTTTTTGTATATTATGCTATTTATTTGTGGTGTGTGTGCGTGTGTATTTTTTATTTTTTTTGTCTCAGTGCACACTTTTTATTATCAATGTTTTTTCCTTTATGCTTGGACATGATTTGTCATGAATTTAAGCTCCGTTTTAAAAAAATATATTCTTGCATATCATATTTTCAAGACCTTTCTTGCTATTTTTTTTTTAAATGACTCATCAGATCAGTATTTTAAATGCGAACACGCTCTTACACATGCATATCTGGCCTCTTAATGGTAAACCGAGGCCTCCATCTCTGTCTCTCCACATTTCTTTTATTTTATTTTTTTTTTGTCGCCCCATAAATCTATCTATCTACCTACCTCTCTCACTGTCTTGCTTTTCGATCTCCTACCTTTGCTCTCAGCTACATATTGTATGTTTTTTATTTTTATTTTCGTGGTGGCTCTGTTGTCATGATAATGAACTCACAAAAAGCTTGTGAAAGTTTTGGTTTTTGTGTATGCAAGCTCTATGTCTGTGCCGTTCCTTCCCCTTTAGCTGTTTGTGTATTAATATCCTTCCCTGAGACGGTTTATATATGTATTTGTGTGTCATGATACGTATATAACCGTATCTTCTTCCCTCCTTCCTTTTTAAGACTGAAAGTGAATTGGTAGACTCAGATGTCGGTAGCATTCACAGCCCTCTTGTTTCAAGTTGTACTATTAAGGAACACTCCTTTAAAGAAATAGATCAGATATTAGACTATAAACATCTAACTTCAAGTTACTTCTGCACAGAAATCCCCAACTAGACTGTAAGGGCTTCAAAGATGTCTTATTACAGAGCCCAGTGACTTTTCCTCCTTGTTCTTTCTATCTATCTCCCTCTTTTCTTCCACCCTCTCTCCCTTCTGCTCCCAATCTGACAAGGAGTTTAAAGGTGTAGCAGATGTTTCTAATGTTGATGACAGTGAGTGAAGCTGTTTTGACAGTTGTCTGGCTACCACGTGTTCTTGAGTGTGTGTGTGTGTGTGTGTGTGTGTGTGTGTGTGAGGAAAGCACTTCTTATTATTGGAATATTGTGGTCTTTCTTTCCTCTCTTCCTTACATCAGGATAACATTGGGCACCGGCTCCTTCAGAAACATGGCTGGAAGTTGGGTCAAGGCCTGGGCAAAACCATGCAGGGTAAGCAAGCACTCTTCTCTGTCAAACTTGATCTCTCCCACTCTTTCTCTCTACTGATATCCACCCAAAAGGCTTCAATGCCTTGTGGTTTTATCAGGTGTAAAAATGTTTTCTTTCTTTCTGTTCACTTCTCTCCCTCTCTCTGTTGTTCCAGCACACCTATTTGTTTTTTTCATTTTGTACTGACAAAACTTAGAGGAATAAGTTTGTACTGTAGTGTTAATGTTTATAGTGACAGGGTGAGAGTGGATAGGAAGGATTTGGTACAGTGGCATCAGATAAGCACTGAGTGCACTAGCTTTCCTCTGTAGTGTTGTGGTCTAGAGTAAATATAGACCAGTGATGAACATTTGAGTAATTTTGTGGTTAAGTACTGCAGCGCATAAAAAGATGTATTGATTGCTTTACACACCCAGGTTTGGCCGTGATTAAGTTAAGTTTCAGTAGTTGAAAATCTGATCTGGATAAATATGGTCTACTTTTGATTATTTATGTCTAACTAGACATTAAAAATCTTTAATAAAATGCATGAAATAGCCACATAGGTGTGTGCACTATGTATGTAATCCTTGCTTTGAGGCAAAAGCTAACACAAAGTTTCCCACACTCACGTAAAAACGTTTATTTATTCATATTACACATTTTAACTCCTAGAATGCAAAAATGTTTCTCTTGCAATTCTGTATGTAAATGTTAAGCCGTTCCACTCAAGCAATCATACCTTTTTCCCACAGTTGCAGATGTACTTATTATATACAGCAGTTCAACAAGGTAATGTTTAGGGATGCACTGAAATGAAAATTCTGGGCAGATAATAAAAATTCTGAATACGCTTGGATGAAAACTGAAAATGTATGCGCAAACTTGGTCAATCATTAATAATACAGTCAAAAATATATTTTAATTGTCTTTTTTTAAATGGTTTCAAATTGTGTAAAAATAGGTGGTCTACAAAAATCTTTTTCATTTAAAACAGCACCCCGACATACTGCCCTGTCATTTTAACCATAGCTTTGTAGACGAGAAATTGATAAGACAGCATGCAAGATCATTTTACTGTCTAATCTTTTTTTACATATTATTAAAAAAATTAGCCATTTTAATTAAATTATACATTTAACTTGCATTTAAAAATAAGTATTTAAGTGAAATATATCGTTTGTTTAAGAGCAGCTAGTTTTGTGGTTGGTGTTCTGACATACAGGTGGTTAGGGTTGGGGTTGTACTTTGACCAATTTGAGGTCTCAATCCTGTTTCCCCTTTCCCACTTTACTCCCTGTCAGACTTTACTGTTCTATCACAATACAAAAGGGTCAGAAAGTCAATCTATATTGTTTTCTTAAAAAATATTACCAATAACAGTATAACATGTGTTTTAAAGAATTTAGACCTAAAAAGGCACTGACTTGGTTAAAAGTTAATATTAAAAGATAAATTTGTTTGTTCTAACCAAGTGGTCGATTTAGGGTGGAGGACTAGAGTGCTTAATTACTCATGCACATCTCAGATATAGATAGACACACCCATACACTCATGCAATGCAGGAACAGGAACAAAGATTGTCCTCCTGATCAAATCAGATAAAAACATTAAGTTAAATTCGAGTTTAAGTTGTATAGAGCTTTTCACAACAATTATTGTTTTTCCATTTAAAACTGTACACCGACATACTACTGTGGGCAAGAAATGTATTTAAGTTCAGCAAGTTGATTGATTCATTGTGCAACTGTTTGTATTTATTTATTTATTTTTTTTTTTTTTGAGGAAGACAACTCTTTAGTTTATTTCTCCCTCCCTCTTTCCTCTCCCAGCTCCCCCTGTACTTCTTCCTCTGCACTTGACTTGTGGCCTGCAGAATGACAGAGATGCTGTCTTGATGCAGTGGTTGTTCAGTTTGCGTGTGTGCGAGGGAGTAAAATGGCATGCATATTCTTTCTTGAAGATCACTGTGTCTCTCATTGTTCAAGCGGCAGGGTTGAGATGAATAGTGTTAGATTTCATGTTGACTTTTCTTAAGCAAATTTGTCTTGTTACGTTTTGGGACCAAAAAATATCTATGATTAAGGTAAACAATTGCTTAAGGCAGAGGACAGAGTATATGATTTAAATTTCCCTCGGGTCAGACAGTAAAGATAGCTTCATAGACTGCTTTGTTGTTGGTCATTACCTCATGCTGATGCAAACATTGGCAAACTGGAGTCTATGTAGGAATTGATCCGCAGTTTCTAAAACATATCTTATCATCCCAGCAGGATGCATGTGTGCTGCAGTCATTCTGCAAAGCCTGCAGGAAGCACATCACACACTGAAGAATGCTAGGATGTGTCATCCTCTTCAGTTCATTTCTTTTATAGTAAGCGCAGGACAAAATGTAGCAAATTATAGCCTGTAAGAATGTTTCAACTTCTGAGCAAATTTCAACAGGAAGAAAGATTTGAGATGTTCAGGCTCTAGATATGTTTCTTTTGTTCTTTCCCCCTTATTTCTCACTACAACTTTGGAGTGTGTGGGAGGATTTGTTTGTTTGCACAGAAACATGAAATGCAATGAAAACCCCCTCATGTTTCAGTAAATTGATCTTCCCACATGTAAATCAGTACACACTGTTCTCAACATAAGGTGAAAAGTAAGCCTAACTGCCTTTCTGACTTGCTGCCTTGTTAAAATGACTTAAAAATCGGTTTAGCTGAAAGGTTTTGATTAAAAGAGAAATTGCTGTACCCAAAATCAATGATAGGAATATGATAGACACGCTCTCTCTCTCTGGGCTTCTATTGAATGTAAACAGTAAAGAGATGTTTCAGCTAACTTTTAAGGTATTTCGGCCCATTAGGTGAGTATGAGAGTCTTTCTCTAGAGACTGGTTTTATTGCATGCATTTGCACACTCTCTCTATCTCACGACCACTGTTGCGATAGCTTTGCTGTTCAAATGCTGATCTCAGCATTATGTAGAAGCCCAATCTTAATTCAGTTCTCTGTGTGCATGAATGGAAAAGGCATCATATCTGTTTTCGTTCTTTCCAGTGGCTGATTTCCTTGACCCCCAAACTATTTAATTATATTTAAAATGGTAAACAAGCGCTGCAGTTCTATTTTCATAGTTTTCTTTTTTGCTGATAAAGACCTGTAATGTATCTCACCCTTACGATTTTTCTTTTAAAAGCATTACCTACCTTTAAACAGCAACTTGTCTTCTGTTAGTATGTTTATCAACTAGCAGAACTAGCATTTTTAGCATTTAACTTTTTAAATCAGAGGCATTTTTAAAATCTCTCCTTTGTTTTACCCTCATATTCACAAGTTGCTGTAGGAAGAGGTTATTTGCCCATAAGGACGCGTAATGGAACAATAAAACCACAATAACAGGATTGTTTTGCTCATTGTATTGCTTAAAATTCTGCTGCCACCACTACTTCCATCAGAGATGGTGCTTCCCTAAGTAGTGACAGCAGAAACCAGAAAAGAACACTCTCTTTTTGACCTTTGCTGAAGCACCTCACACTCCATTGGCTGCTTTCTTAGATCAGGCAGTGCTGAGAACTCAGAGGAAGTAGCCATAGCCAGAGGTTGTCATCCCAGCCAAGTGAAGTGTGTGACAGATTAGGAATGTTTCCAGTACTCACTGGCATCACCCATCTGTTTTGTTGCTTAGCAAGAGATTTACAAGGTCAGAGTTTTGTCCTTTCTTGGTTGTCATTCTTTTATCGTATTGTTTATGTTTAACACAAAGGGCAGACAGGGAGTGTCTTACATTTGTTTTCAGTGAGAGAGATTTTCCAGATCAGATCCTGAAGCTACAGGAAGTTGATTAGTTCCATCTTGCATGCAGTGGAGTGAAGGGCCAGAGTGAGAGCTTGTGGAAAGTGTGCCACCAAATTACACATGCATCACTTTTGCCAAATGTCAAGCTATCTGAGCAAACAGACTGGCAAATTTGTGTTTTGACCATGTCATGTTTGGAGCTCTTATGGCTCACATCCTCTGAGCAGTACAGTGTGGTATGCATTTATGTATGTTTTCACTGTCAAAGGCACCAAAATAGCAAACCATACCACATTTCTATCATAATAGTACAGTAACAGGGGCTTCAATGAGCAGTCAAACTCAACTTTCTGCCATACACTAAGTAAGGGTTATTTTAGCAGTGGAAATGCAAGCTGAACTGAACTGAACTGTACAGCTCAGTGGAAATGAGGCATTTGAAAGAACACAGGTTTGGTGCAAAGAGCTTGACTGCATACACGCACACACCAACCCACACACAAACAGAAATGTGTTCACGCATTCTGGTGCACATGCCATGGTGTTTGAAACTTTGATCCTTTTCCTTTCCTCTCTAACTTTTGGACAGAGCCTTGGTACTGAGTGTGCAATTACTGAAATGTCTCCCCAATGCTTTGAGTTTCCATTGTATTGACTCTGTTTTTTTTACTCTTCTTTCTTTTTTGTTTACTCTTGTTTTTTTAGGTAAGGTTTGTAGGACCTCCCCAACTGTATGTTTGTGTGTATGTTTGAGTAAGTGTGCGTGTGTGTGTGGATGTTTTTTTTCTTGAAATAATACATAATAACTCTCCCCCTTTTACAGTGTAGCCTAACGGCTTCTCTTAGTTCTTCTCTATACGCTTACAATCACTAAACGCTCTCTGCTCAAAATACCAGTGCAACGATTTGAAACTCATACCAAAATGGAATCAGTAAACATTTTGTAGAAATTATCCATTTTTTCCCCCTCCTGATTGTGTTCAGAATTCACTTATGTTAGAATAGTACTTGTATATATTAGTTTAATGTATGTTTGGCTGCAATGGGGTGTTTTGATTGGCTGTGAACTTGAGATGGGGCCCTCTGATTGGCTGTGAACATGATTCTGCCTCTTTCTCATGATTCCCCCGAATGGCTTGCCAGAATGAGCCTCAATCTCCTGTCCATTCTCCCCCTCCTTCCGCCTTCGATCGGTCTATCTGCCTGCGTCCACTTTTGTGAAGTGAATGTACACATGTGGTACATGTGGGAGTGGAAATTGTATGTGTTTAGAGTGTGTGTGTATGTTTCACCAAAACGAGGGGTTGGGGCTCAGGTGTTTTAGCTTGCAGGGAGAAGTCTTCACACCATCCCACCTGCATCCCACTTTTCCTCGTATAAATGTACTTGTTAAAGCCTCGCCTGACCTGACCCATCTCCTTCCCCCTCTCCTGCAGAGCATGCTGGCTGAAGAGACCCAGACTTGTGAAGCTGAGTTTTAAGCAACGCATTAGAATTCAAATCAGATTGGAATTGATGTCAAGATGAAAACAGCTCTGAAAGAGATCTAGTCCTCCAAATAAGCAGGTGTCCTGTTGTCAGACAAGAACGATGCACTGCTAAAAGCTCACTCACAGCGTATGCTTCTCATAGCTTGTGCAGCTACATAATGAAGTATGCATACGACGGTCTCTCTGTATCAGAAACACATTCACGCGGAGACTTGGACCCGCATGGGGGATTGGAGAAAGGGGGGAAATGGGGAGGAGGGTGTTCCTTTTTTGATTAAGTGATGATTGGTACAATTCTGTTGAAAGACAATCAACCAAGAGATGGGAAATGAGAGAGCGGACAGCTTTAGAACAATTTTTTAGAATTTCATCTAAATAAAATAAAAACAATATTAAAAGTACTAAATTTGTAACTCTGTCTCCTCTTTGCTTTGTTGTGGAAGAATCCAAAAGCATGAAATGATAGTACCACAAATAAGCAGAAATAAGGAGAGCAGAAGTGTCAAGGATGGTGAGAGGGCATCCCTGTAATCACCCAGGGCCATAGGTAGGGGGTACACCAAAGCCCCTGCCCCCAAAACCCAACCCCTAACCCTTTACCCCTTACCCCTGAACGCTCTCTTTGTGCCTCAATCTTCCTGCTTAACCAATTGGTGTTTCTTTTTTGCAGCATTATGATCCTGGCCATGTTGTGCTGATGGTAAACTTAGTGGTAAATGTTATTTTTACCCCTGATTGAATTGGTTATTTTATTTTGATTTATGCTTTCATTTTTTTACGTTTGATTTTTTTACTTCCCCCATTTCTTGTTTTGATATGACTCATCATCAGAGCACCAGTGTTAATAGGCTTAAACTGTCTCTACCTCTCTTTGTATTAGTCTTCATTCTGCTGCCCGTCTCTTAGTGTTTCAATATGCACTATTCTAGAACACTCATTCTGTTTGTTTTCAGTTTTTTGGGGGATATTTAGATTCACTTCCCCTTTTTTGTTGCATTGCACATGTTTTGTCCAGTCTTATGTTTTTTTTTTTCACTGGAATGCATAATGCTAGTCTTGACCTCACATTGTTCCCAAAAAACTGATTGTTGGGAAGGGAAAGGATTGAGTTTGTTGTCTTGAGGTGCCTGATTTTGGGATTCCCCCTACTTTTTATAGAACCATCTTCCCCTCTAACCTCTTAGTTAACTAATAATAGTCATTAGTAAAATATGTGCAAGTTTCCAAATATATATGGCAGAACATTACAAGATGTTTTAACTAGATACTTATTGTTTAGTTGATCATACAATTCAAATGAGGTTAATTTATTACAGTTTCTATGTTAAATCATGAAACTCTCTTGTGCTCCCTGGTGGTTGTATGAATCACTGGTTGTATAAGTGCACTTTACTGCAAGCTCTGGTGGGGGCTGGAATCCTGTCAGGCCCTTATTGTTCCACACATACTGTTTTATCACTTCATTACTGGGAACAATTATACCACTGGGCTGAAGCTTCAATCTTTCTCTGCCACAAATTATACAGTCTTAAGTTTCTAAAGTGTAATTGGCCTGTTCTGCTGGAGGGCTAGGATTTAATGTGTTATGTGTTATAATTCAAACACAGCCTTCTCAGAATTTATTTACATTGCTGAATCTTTAATTCCTTTTAATTTAGAGAAATCTGAAAAACGTTTTCTTCTTTTTCTAGCTTAGCATGTTAAGAATAGTCAGTAATACTTGCTGCTTATGCTGTTTCTTTGTTTTTGGAAGTTAAATAGGCAGTTTGTTATATTTCTGTTTGATTATATTAATGACAATGTAATTTAATGCATCAAATTGTGACGTATCAGTGGCTATATATATATATATATATATATATATATATATATATATATATATAT
>CAIGQZ010032903.1:3483308-3499596 GCA_903798205.1 Danio tinwini | reverse complement strand
TATATATATATATATATATATATATATATATATATATATATATATATCCATTACCATCTAATCCATTAACAAACAACAACAAAAAAGTAAAATTCCAAGCCCTTTACCGTACATTTTTTTTACCTTTTGTCACCATTATATCAGCCCAAGGGTATGAACTGATCCTCCTTTTAAAATTCAAATGACTCCCCCAAAAAATTGAGCAAAAAAAGACTGACAGAAAAAGAAAACTAAAATCCAAACGATTGATTGGAGTTTGATTGACCGTGACCATGGTGCTAGCCTGTGCAGCCGCAATTAGTATGACTTCATTTCTTGTGCCTTTTCTCCTTTATTTGAGTCCCCCACCCTTTCCTGTCTCTGTGTCTGTATGTTTGCCACCCTACCCCATCCCCACACTCTGCCAGGTAAGTACATCCTTTCCCCGACCCTGCACTGTCAACATGGCAACCTCTGGCCTTTCACGCCACTCTGCTGCTGTAGCTCAGTGCTTGTGTCCTTATTCTCTCTGTTCTCCGTCTTTTCTCTCACTCCCTGTGTCTCTTTCTTTTTTCTTTCACTCTCTCTCTCTCTCTCTCTCTCTCTCAGCTTCGTTTGGCTGGTTATGAGTGGATTAAGCAATTATGTGTCAATCTTCAGTGTAGTTTTGATTGTCTTTTTTTTTTTTTCTTTTGTTTCATTCTGATTTGTGTTCATTTTTTCTGATGTTACTTTTCCTCTGATCTAGGTCTTTTCACAGCTTGTGTATATAAAACTAGTAAAGCAAAGTACTATTTCACATAAACCTGAAATAATACTTAATAGGTTCATTTGCATCCAGGTGTGGCCTGCAGACAGGTAGGCAAATCAGTTGACGTTCGGTTCAGAAAGGGTTTAAATCATGATTAATGTATTATATAGGAAAGACAGACTGGTATTCAAAGTTGTCGCAGTGCTGTGAAAAGATGCTGTGAATGCTGATATCTCCTCCCTCTCTGAGGTACTTCCTCTAGCAACCCAAATATGCTCCCCTACAATCTGAGTTAAGAGAATCAGTAGGACAAAACATAATGCATACTGAATTGAGGAGACAACATGGTTAAAAAGAGAGTACTTACTCTTACTAAAGTACTTACTAAAAAGTAAGAAGGGGAAGAATAAGATTACCTTAAACAGGACACTGAAGGGACACTGCAGCAAATTCAGTCAAATTTTAGTCCAACCTTCCCCATCTTGTTTTCTGTCCCTTGCTTATTTCAATAGAAACGTCTTATAGTTGTTTTGTGTATACAGTTATTATAAACTAAATTGGCAGCCAATTCAATCGGTAAACAATTAAAAACTAGCCTTAGTTTAAAAAACATTTCAGCACCTGGAATGTCCTTTTAGGGGTGACCTGCACATGAAGCTGTGAGAATGGCTAGAGTTTGGTTCACTGTAGCTTTCTGGTCTCTTGCACTTGAAGGCAGTCTCTCTAACCCAGCACCCTGTGCTCTAAGCAGGCTGTCCCGCCCCGAATTTTCTTTTATGTTGAACAATAGTCTAACCTCTGTACTATTTCTTTCTTCCTCTCCCCCCACCTCATAGGACGAACTGACCCTGTCCCCATCGTGCTCAAATATGACGTCATGGGAATGGGGCGAATGGAAATGGAGGTGAGAAGACTGTTCTTTGTGCTTTCTTTACTTGAAACTGTGGATGTAACTATCAGTGTTTGACTCTTAAACTTGTGTGCCCAGCTGGACTATGCAGAAGATGCCACAGAGAAGCGTCGAGTGTTGGAAGTGGAAAAAGAAGACACTGAGGAACTGCGTCAAAAATACAAGGTGAGAACCGATTATAGCAACAATGTTCATTGCCTAAACATTTTGCTGTCAATTCTCTGTACATAATTTCTCTTTCTTTCCAGTCTTACTCTTGCCTTTTTTGTTGTAGAGTCTTATCTAGTTAAAATTCTGTTAATGTTTGAGATTGATTTGCCACAGTCACTACCCTTGGACACATACAAAGCTTCTCTTGTTCCACTGCAGACTAACTACAAAAGCATGTTAATATGCATTTCTCAAATCTCATTTACACAAACTTAATAACTTTCTTGGAAAACCATTCCATATGTATAGTTTCTATACCCATCTTTGTCAATCATTAATGCTGCGATATTTGTTTTTCCATTTTGCAGGATTTTGCAGAGAAAGAAAAAGCTATTGCCAAAGCTTTAGAGGACCTAAGGGCCAACTTCTACTGTGAACTGTGTGATAAGCAATACCAGAAGCATCAGGAGTTTGACAATCACATCAACTCCTACGATCATGCACACAAGCAGGTATAAAAGGTTCAGGCAGAGTGGCACTGAACAACATTCAGAAACAATATGTATTTTTTAAACACAAAGATAATTTATGTGATGATATTGCTTATGATGTCATTAAGTTTATATTCTTTGTCTAATTTTACAGAGACTGAAGGAGCTAAAGCAGAGAGAGTTTGCTCGGAATGTGTCTTCCCGTTCTAGAAAGGATGGTAAGAAGCAGGAGAAGATGCTACGGCGACTTCATGAATTGGCTGAACAGAGGAAACAACAAGACCAGTAAGTACAATGCTGAGACTTCTAATGTTTTCCCTGTAAGCATCATTAAATGTTACACAGGGTCTCATTTTGTTTTTATTTTTATTTTGCAGTGTTCCTGGCAGTGGCCCCATGTTTAAAACCACCACAGTGGCAGTAGATGGAGAAAAGGGTGAAGACTCAATGGATGGTGTACCTATGACAGTGGATACCAGCACAGATTCTTTTGAAGAAAAGTCAGCGTGTGTTGTTGGTGGTCAAAGTTCCCCTAGATCAGGCCCCACCATTAGCTTTGGTTTCAATAAAAGTAGCTCTTCTCCAACTCCATCTGGAGGCTCACAAGCTCCCAAAGTCAGTGTCTCATTCTCTTTTGCTAAAAAAGCCCCAGTAAAACTTGAAACAGCTGCAGCTGTCTTTGCAGACCATGCTGAAGAGACAGTAGAAGGTGAAGAAGGACAGGAAGAGGGAGGAGAAAATACTGGAGGAGAGGATGTAGAAATGGCATCTACCAATGATATCCCACAGGCAATTGGCAGTGGTGGAGGGGGAGCTGGGGGTGAGGGTGGTGGGGGTGGCGGCGGTGGTGGTGGTGGTGGTGGTGGTGGTGAGGGCGATGAAGAGCAGTCACAACCAGACGATGGAGGAACCCTGGCCTCTACTTTAAACAAGCTAAAGATGATGATGAAAAAGGAAGAAGGTTACTCTGGACAAGAGCCACAGTATTATCATTATGTACCACCTGCACATTGTCGAGTCAAGCCCCATTTTCAGTTTCTGCTTTTCATGAAGGCTTCTGACCAGTGTGATGAGAAGGAGGATGGAGTAAAAGATGAGAAGGCAGAAGTAGGTAATGATGGAGATCAAAAACATATTGAAGTAAGCATTGATATATCTGAAAAAGATACTGAGAATGAACCTACACAGGCTCAAAACACTAATCCCTGTCCTGCATCAGCTAAAGAAAAGGCAGATGAAGAATCTGGTAGTATGTCTACAGGACATGATGATACTATAGAAGTGGAAAGCTTGCCCCAACCAACTGACAGCAAGCAAGTGATGTCCCAACCTCCAGATACAGGTCCCCGCATGCCAACTGGGCCTTTTTTCCCTGTGTTAAGTAAAGATGAAAGCACCACCTTGCAATGGCCTTCGGAGTTGCTGGAGTTTACTAAAGCCCAACCATCCCTTTCCTACAGCTGTAATCCACTTTACTTTGACTTCAAGCTTTCAAGAAACAAAGGCAACTGGGCAGGCAAAAATAGCAAACCTGTCAAGCCAGTTAGCACTAAAGAACAAGAGGTGTCTAAGCCTGAAAAAACAGACAGCACTCCTGACACTAGTGGTGAGGCATGTACTACTAAAACAGTTGAAGGACCCAGTACGTCTCAAAAAGAACAATCGTTATTGAAAGTCGAGGGTGCTGAGAGTGAGAACAATGAGCAGAAATTACCAAGTAATGAAGATGTAACTGCAGGGTCTAAGAAAAAGAAAAAGAAGAAACACAAAAAGTCAGGCAAGCATTCTAAACGCAAAGAGAAAGCAGCAGTGGAGGGCGAGTTAGTGAATGAGACACCAGGTGGAAAAAACAAAAAAAAGAAGAAGCATAAAAGAAAGAAAAACAAAAATAAACCACGTGAGGCTGAAGAAGTTGTACCAGAGGAAGAGGGCAATAAGGACAAAGAGAAAGCCAAGGATGACAAAGATGGAGTAGCCACTGCTCAGTCATCTGGAGTAGGCACAACCAATGAGGGAGGAAAGAGAAAACGGTCCCACAAAATGTCTGGAGTTGAGCAAAGCAGTGCAGGAAAGCCCAGCTCTACAGAGGAGCACAATGGTACTAAGCGTCTTAAATCTGACACCAACGCACCTGCTGCATCATGCTCTGCTTCAGCCCAAAAGAGCATAGGGGGAGGTCAACCTCCGAGTAGCGACAGCGAGGAGGATGGAGGATCATCCTCTCACCGTTCTCGACCACCTCAACGTCGCCCCACACCGACACGTGAGCAACGCAGACACCGCAGTGATGATTCTGGACGTTCACGTAGTAGGTCATCCCATCGAGGAGACCACAACCATAGACGCCACAGAGGTCAAAAGTCACATAGCCGATCTTACTCTACTAGCTCTGAGCGTTCCTCAGCAGGGAGCAGTGCTTACAGTCGCCGTAGCCATAGCTACACAGACAGTTACAGTGACTACAGTGAAGGACGTCACCACAGATCAAGAAGGCCTTCCTCAGACTCAGACTATGACAGACGTGAGGGTGGCCGATCTCACAGGCGACGTTACTCATCTTCTTCAGAAGAGGACTCACGTTCACGATCACGCTCGCGAAGCCGCAGAAAACACCATCGACGGAGACACCAAAGGAGCAGTAGTCGCAGCTCCAGTCGTAGTAGTTGGAGTAGCAGT
The DNA here is from genome assembly GCA_903798205.1 of Danio tinwini. NCBI lineage: Eukaryota > Metazoa > Chordata > Actinopteri > Cypriniformes > Danionidae > Danio > Danio tinwini. Next base: position 3,494,639 of record CAIGQZ010032903.1, on the reverse strand, counting down.
GCTCGTTCTTACAGACGCAGTAGCTATAGTCGCAGCCGTAGTTCTGCTAGTCGTTCATCTAGCTCTACCAAGGGCTCTCTACATCGGCATGGTCACAGCCGGCGATCTGACAGCTCAACACGGCGGCGGGATTTCAATCGGTCACGAATTTACCGATCTCAGTCTCCAAGATCCTCTTCCCGCACACAAAATCGAAACAGCAACTCTTCATCGACACAAGGAACAAGAGGTGGTGGTGGAGCTTCTTCAAAGGAGGGTGGAGGTGCTGCAGAACATCGAAATTCATTTACAGCTCGACAACTCTTGGAGCGAATCCAATCTAGAAAAGGAGGGGATGAATCTGGTGCAGGCACTAAGACAGGCATCAAGATCAAGGATCCTCCACAGGGATACTTTGGCCCCAAACTCCCCCCTGCCCTTGGAAACAAAAGTATGTTACCCCTTTTTGGAAAGCTCCAAGCAGGAAAGAAAACCTCATTACTTCCTTTTACACGTTCAACTGATGGTGAAAAGTCTGAGCAGAGCAAAATTTCGGATAGTAATGAAGTTATCCTGGTAGAACCTATTCGTGAATTTCCTCCCCCTCCTCCACCACCTCAACCAGCAGTTCAGCAACAAAAGCAGCAACTGGAGGAGGCTGTATCAAGTGCAGAGGTGCTCGCGGAGACCAGACACCCAACCTCAGACCCTCCAGTTCTTCATGAGTCTCAACCACAATATGAGCAGGATCCAGCAATGATGATGTCACAATACCAAGGTGAGAGACAAGACCCTAATAATCACTTGTTGGATGGGCATATAATGGGGCCTGATATAGGTCAACAACCTACTATGCATGCCTACCCTGGTTACCCTGCTACTATGGAGGATGGGGACATGGGCATGGAAGCTGAAGAGGATGGTCTTGCACCTTTAGAAAGTCAACCAATCACCTTCACCCCTGAGGAAATGGAGAAGTACAGCAAGTTGCAGCAAGCAGCCCAACAGCACATTCAACAGCAACTGTTGGCCAAGCAGGTGAAGAGTTTCCCCTCAGCTGCAGCTGCAGCCGCAGCCGCTAACTTGGCAGCAGCAGCTAATCTTGCCCCTGCCCCGCCACCACCACCAGCTGCACTGCAGCAAATCCACATCCAGCAACCCACTGTTTCTGCAGCTTCTGCTACCTCTATTACTACAGTGCAGCATGCCATCTTACAGCACCATGCTGCTGCTACAGCCATGGGCATCCATCCTCATACTGCACATCACCCACACCCTGCCCATGCTCAGTTAGCCCAGGTGCACCACATACCTCAACATCACCTAACCCCTATCTCCTTGTCACCACTGGGCCATTCTTTGGGACATTCACTTGGTCACTCTTTAGGACACACTGGCCTGATTCCAGCCCACCACACTGCCTTTCTTTCAGGCCAACCCATACATATTATACCAGCCTCTGCGCTCCATCACACCCCTCTTGCTCTACATCACGTCCCCCATGCTGCTCTCTACCCAACCCTCTTTGCCCCCCGGCCAGCCAGTGCTGCTGCAGCAGCAGCTCTTCAGCTACATCCTCTTCTTCATCCTATCTTCTCAGGGCAAGATCTTCAGCACCCTCCAAATCATGGCTCCTGAACATCCAGCTTTTGTCAAAATAGGGAAGGCTGAAGAAATTTAGCTACAGGGTGGCCCAGTCTGGTGATCCACAGTGTTTGACTGTCCTTTTCAACCTCTACTTTAGGGTGACCTAAACAGGACTGTTCAGGATTGTTTAGACTGAAGACAGAGTATAATCTTGGCTGTCTTTTGAGATTGTAATGAAATTGTATGGAAAGGAGTTAGGTTGGGGTATGTAACATTGTTTATATATATATTCACACAAAAGCATATGGGCTTCAAGAGTTGGTTTGTAGGCCAAGACTTGGATCCTACAAGTAGAGAACCACTGGTATATTGTTTCTTTTTCTATGGTTTGTCCTTCTAACTATTATTATTATTATTTGTCTGATGTGCTTCTTATATCCAGAAGCTCGCAGACTGAAGCCATAATCGGGATCTTTGTTGTTGGCCTTTGGTGTGGTTGGATACAATTGATATGTAAAGTCATTTTTGGAGACTGTTTTTCTGTGTATCAAGCCTTTGTGAAAGTTTAAGGTTTTATGAAATCGTATGAATATGCAAAGATACTCAAGCCTACTATTCAAGAACCAGGTTATGATAAACTGACTTACGGTTTGCTGAAGGATTATCAAAATATTTGGTCATTTCAGCTCATTCCAATTCTCAGAAGTCATCGTATCATACTCTGAGCAAAAGGTAACAAAAACGAACAAGATTATTACAATAAAAGCCATACTCAGCAGTCAACTGTGTTAAGCTATTTTTGCTGGTTGGTTGTAAACTAGTATAAATTATCTAAAAAAAAATGGAAGAGACATCGCATATCGATGTCAAGTTTTTATAATGTCACATGCTGTCAAAACTGCATAAGTTACATTTTGGGATTTGAAAATTCCCATCCCATGTAATTGAAATTGTGAAATCTTGCACTGAAAAATAAATGTACAGTGAGATGCTGTTTTTGCATCTTGTAACAACTGTATGATTGTAGAATTCTGCAATAATTTGTTTTCTATTTGATTTTAAATTATTTTTATTTTTTTGGATAATGTTTTCTTTCTGTACAATTAGTTAAATGTAAATAAAGGTAACGTAGTGAAACTATGTAAAATAAAGGTTTGTAACACCTGCTAATAAAAATAATGAAATTGGGGGGGAGGAGAGGAAGCATATGTAAAAATGATCAGGGTTGGTACTTTAGTGGACTTGAGTGTGTATGGAATGTGGAGAAACCACAGAATGTGGCAGAACCTTTGGTTGCATTGTACTGTAAATGGCAGCAGTGACATGAGCTTTTTTAATTCCTCCTTGATGCATCAGCAAATAAAACTTTCACTTGTAATTCTGGTGTACACGCTTCATTTTATTTAATATGACACATTGCAAGGTCGTCTGTGCCTAAATTAAATACTAGACTCGTCGTAATAGCCTTCTTTTCATAGCAATTCAGAATAATGTATTTAGTTGCACGGTAGTATTCAAACACAAGATGGCACTGTTGGTACTTCAATCAGTTCAATGGCGTAGGGTCATATTGAAAGGTTTTCACCAGGATTCATAGAACTAAAACGGTCTTTCAGAGCTTAACAGGATAGTTCATCCAAGTCTGAGAATTATGCATTTACTTAACCTCAGGCAGAGGTGGCTTAAGCCAGGGGTGTCTAAACTTGCCCTGGAGGCCCGGTGTCCTATATATTTTAATTCCAACCCCAATTAAACACACTTAAACCAGATAATCAAGCTCTTTCTAGGTATGCTAGAAATTTCCAGGCAGGTGTGTTGAAGCAAGTTGGACCTAAATTATGCAGGACACCGGCCCTCCAGGAACGAGTTTGGACATCCCTGGCTTAAGCCATCCTGTCTGTAATTTTAGCCTCCGTAGGAACTAATAAAATAAAAAGTTGTAATAAAAAAAAAATGTATCTCGTCATACTTCCCTGGCTTACATTACATTTAAGACTTTCTTGTATTATACCTATTCTAAAATGTTCTGTGTAAATATTTGAGTCATTATATAAAAACAGGTGCTAATTTCTAGCACAAAAATCTGAAATTTTGAAAAATTGCAAAGACCCAAAACAAAATGTATATAGTCAATATATACTTGAGCTTATCCCTCCATCAAAACCTTCATATCAAAAGAGATATTACTGCAACTGTAAAGTTTGGTCTACATGCTGCAGTGGAGATTTATTGCTCAACACAGAGAAAACTGGATAATATTTATAAAAAGGAATACAAAATATGAATTGTGATTGAAAAGTTAAAAACCTTGGTCCACTTTCTTAAGGGGTGTACATTTTTTTTTTTCAAATTTACAGAATTATTTGCAAAGACCTCATGCCATCCAAGTTGCTGAAACTGCTCTTTGTTTATTCATATGTTGCAAGTCATTGGCTACCAACGAACTTCATACACAGTGCTCAGCATAATTGAGCACACCCCATTTTGAAAATGAATATTTTGATCCATTTCTCAGTAAATATAGGCAATGTATTTTGATGCATTTAAACAAAACATGTTTATTAAACAGATGTATTTATTACAATAATATTTTAGTCACCAAACATATTTAGAAATTGAAAGATAATACAATTAAATTCAAGCTAAATATTGGGAAAAAATTATAACCTACAAAATTTCTACTACATTTTTTCTCTTTTTAAAATTTGTATTTAATATTTTTCCAGATTTGGCTTCAGTACTGAATAATCTAATGTATACAGTATGCACAAATATAATATTTTATAGCTTCCTAATAAAAATAGAGGTTTTAAAAGAGAGATTTGTGAAAATATGAATTGAAAAGAGAGATTTGTTAGGGTGTACTTATATATGCTGAGCACTGTATAAGCAAAACCAAATGAACACCTTTGACTAAGAAACAAAAAAAGAAGGGGCAGTTCACCCAAAAATGAAAATGTACTCATCTTTAATGTTTCCATAATGTATGTTTTTTTCCTTAACCACAAAAATGATATTTTGAAGAATGTTCAAACTCAGTAGCTGTCAATGTAGTCTTCTTTTTCCTATTATATATCTCGATGGTTACTGTTGTCCTGCATTCATCAAAATACCATATCTGCGTTCAACAGACGAAATAAAATGAAACATTTGTGAAAAGTGGAAGGTAGAAAAAATGATGTACTAGCCCAGGGGTGTCCAAACTCGGTCCTGGAGGTCTGGTGCCCTGCATGTTTTAGTTTCAACTCCAATTAAACAAACCTGAAGCTTCCAGGCAGGCGTGAAGGAAGTTTAGAGTTTGGAGTGGCCCATTATGCTACCTATTGCCCAATTATCCCATCAACAACGCATGATTTTCTAATATTTCTAAATGCTGAATGTTAGCAGTCAGTTTGTTTTAAGTTCGGTTGTGTGTACAAGTGGATTAAGTAAATATTGTCATATTTCCTCTATCACCTCAATAATAATAATTAAAAGCACATGATTTTCAAACACAGGCATGATGTACGAGTGAAACAGAAGGACACTGCAGAGGCTTCTGGTGTCATGAGCATGTGTGAATGTGCGCGCACAGAGCGTCAAGATCCATGCAGCAGATGTCCAATAAGACCTCTCATTTCCTGTTTGCCAGAGGCTGTGGCTCCTGCTTAGATGCAGCCGAACACACTCGGGAGTTCAACAGCATCAAACAAGTGAGTTTGACATTTGAGGGCAGCTGGTGTGCGTTTGACTTTATTGCACAGCGTTTTCAAGAAATCTGTATGTACAGCTTAGAAGAGAGTCATGAACAACACAGTACAAAAAACTGTCAAACATTTTTGGTTTGCTGACCAGAAGGTGGCAATGAAGAGGCAAATTACAAACCAATATTCTAGTCAAGGATGCTCAATCCTGTTCCTGGAGATCTACTTTCCTGCACATTTCAGTTGCAACCCATATCAAACACACCTGCCTGTAATTATCAAGTGCTGTTCAGGTCCTAATTAATTGGTTCAGGTGTGTTTATTCAGGAGCTGAATACTGCAGGAAGGTAGATCTCTAAGAGCAGGGTTGAGCACCCCTGCTCTAGTCTAACCATTGTCTTTTAATATTATATTAATAATGATTTTTAGCGCTGATGCTTTTCTAGCAACAGCCACACTGAGCGGCTAAGCTGATGTTTTTAGATTAGCGGAGACTCCAAAATAGACAGCAGTAACACAAATCTGAGAATCCGAGAGCTTAGAGAAAAGTTATGAAAGGATTCAACATCTTTTTAAAGACAGATGCTGAAGATTTGTGAAGATGAATCTGGCAGTTTACCTGCAATAGGCAGTTGTGTGATTTCCTTCAAACTGTACATTATTATTATTATTATTTTTTCCACAGATGTGACGCACGTGCCACGAAAACTGGAATGAGCCGCAGACGCCATCAAGAAACAGAATCAGAGAAAACTGGAAAAGTTCAGCTAAGGTATTTAACCACCAGAAACATGACCACGCAAGTAGCCAGCATTCCAGCCATCATGATGAATTTGTCCTGTGACGCTCGCTTCTCAATCAAACGCATGACCGTGTTCGACAAACCCAACATGTTCGCCACATCCAACATCTTTTTATGTGTGCCCTAAAAAACAGAGAGAGAGAGAGAAAGTGTGAGAGGATACAAAGAAAAAAATGCATTCTTATATACATATCATCCTCCATTTCCCCAAAAGTCTCTCACGCTCTGTGATAATCAGAGGAGCTTCAGGAAGAGCTAACACTCCTCCCTGGAAACACACAGTCAGTGTCTAAATGTGCAGACATGACCTTAGACTACTGCAGTTATTGATAACTGGGACTAAAATGCTGACATTCATTGAAATAATATTTTTTTACACTAGTGCTTCCCAAACTGGGCTCCTAACAAAGGGGGTTGGAGAAGCTGATTTAAGGCTGGCTTATACTTCTGCGTCAAGTGATCACTGTTTAAGGCTGGTTTATACTTCTGCCTCGAGTGATCATCGTGACCCATTTATACTTCTGCATGCTGTTTGTGTTGCTGTGCAAAAAGACTTCCGAAACACTGGCTGGCAGTAGGTTTTTATGTTCCTCTGTGTCGAGTTTCTTCTCTGTCGAGTTTCTGTTTTGTTTTTTCTGAACGCTACCTTAATGTACAAGTAGCTAAAACTCGCTCATTCAGAGGCGGGAACCAGTGGACGTGCAACAACTGTAATTATAAGGTATCCTTCAGGGGACTTGACACTTGTAAACACTCGCTCCATCGGGCTCGAAGCTCTCAGCCCTGCCCACACTCGTCACAGCTACCAAGACGACCAATCACAGAGCTCACGCTACGCGTCGTTGTGGCGTGTAGTAACATTTTTTAAGAGGTACGTGTCAACTACGGCAAGGGGTCTGCGACTGCGCAAAGGCTACACCGGCTAAACCATACGCGTGTACTTGATGCAGTATAAATCCACTTTACCCACGGCCCGTGTCTTGCGCGTAGAGGTGGGAGCCAGTGGACGTACAACAACTTTAATCACAAAACAAAAGTTTCCAACTGGAGCTCCTCCACATGACTCCACACTTGTAAACACTTGCTCCAACGGGCTTAATGCTCTCCTGTGGCTCTCGTCCCCACCCACACTCATCAATGCTACTAAGCTGACCAATCATAGAGCTTGCACTATGCATCGTCACGACATGTAGTTACATTTTTACTATGTTAAGGCTGATTTATACTTTTGCGTCAAGTGCATGCTCTGGCGCAGCCTTTGGGTGGCCGCATAGCCCTCGCCGTGGCTGACGCGCACCTCAAAAAATGTAACTACACATCGCAATGACGCGTAGCGCAAGGTCTGTGATTGATCAGCTTTGTAGCGCTGACAAGTGTGGGTGGGACCCAGAGCTGCGCGAACCCGTTGGAGCGAGTGTTTTCAAGGTCAAGGTCCCATGAAGGAGCTCCAGTTGGGAACTTTGGTTTTGTGTTTACCTTATGATTAAAGTTGTTGCACGTCCACTTGTTCCCACCTCAGAATGAACACGTTTGAGCCACTTGTGCATTAAGGTAGCATTCAGAAAAAACAAAACACCAGTGAAGAAACTTGACACAGAGGAACATAAAAACCTACTGCCAGCTAGCATTTCAGGAGTGTAATTGCAGAGCAACACAAACAGCGCGCAGAAGTATAAATACACGGCAACACAAGGCATGTGCTTTCGGTCATGCCGATCACTCGGCGCAGAAGTATATTCACCTATGGTGAAAAATCTACTTTTCAAGCTGTTTGGACAGACATATGTGTAGGTATAGTGTATATACTGTCATATTGGGGTGATATTGTGGGCCCCCCCGCCCACCGAATTGATTGACAGCTGCGTATAATCTCCGTAGTAACGTGTATAATCATATCCAGAAGACAGGACGTGCGCAAAGCAACTGTAAATAAAAGGTCTGTTCAGTTTGCTAGGATCATCAATTATCATAAAATGTGATCAAGAGTGAGTTTGACAAGTTTAAAATGTTTTAAAACAGTGCATGTGTGTAATGAATTACAGCCATTTACCTCAGCTTTACTTCATCACCACAGCTGCGTGTCAGTACAATTAATAAAAGACGCTTCAATTCCGGTTTGTGGACGTTAAATCAGGTTTATTTTGTACATTAATGTAATAGATATATATACAGCAGTGGATCCTGTGTATCTTGTCACATTTGCGTGCAAAGGCAGTGCAAAGCTAAATCCGTGTGCTGTATACAAGTGTGTGTGTCAGCGCTGTGTGTGTGTGTCTGTGTGTGTGCGTGAACTTTGTAACGACATTGTGTGTGACTCATCGTTTCAGCTCCACAACAACTGCATCAAATACTCATTGGTAAAGTTTTTACTGTAGTATTTCTCACAAACGTTAAGTGAGATCAGCTTCCTTTATGTCTGTCAGTTGTCTGAGGCAGCCGAGGGCGGAGACTGAGGCCAGCTGACAGGCACGTGGGAACGGTTGGCGGGGAGGACTAGCCTTAAAGGCACAGTACACAAAAACAGCAAAAAGCTGTTGAGAGCTATAAAACACAAACTAGTGAAAGCTAGAATAAATACTCTGATGGGTGTTTTGAGCTGAAACTTTACAGACACATTCTGGAGACACAAAATACTTATATTAAATCTGGAAAAGGGGTAACCTAGGTGCCATTTAAAGAGGTTGCGCCAGACCATACGCGTGCGTTTGAAGCAGAGGTATAAATGAGCCTTTACTCTGAGGTCAAATAAAGATCAAAGATAAAATCGTACCCTAATAATTTTTTATAAAAAAATTTTAAATCAGCGGTTTCCAACCTGGGTGCACGCTATAGCGATTGAAGAAATAAATTTTTCAAAATGCATCACTATTCTCTCTTGAATTGATACTGAGTTTATTTTTTAACAGCAGATGGCATTTTAGGCTAGTTTTAAAAAGTGTACACTCATATGCTTATGAGAAGGAACACTCGTGTGTTTGTGAGTAATTTGGCTTTTATGTCATGAGATAATTTAAACAGCTCACTCTTGTAATTTACTTAAAATGTTACATTTTGCATTTACTGTAAATGTTATTATTTTAGGTTCAAGTCGTGTAAGGAATTGGAGGCGAGCGGAATACGGCAGTTTGTAAAAAATATACAATGCCATCTACAGTTTAAAGCTATCCAAAAGAGCATAACGATGCATTTTCAAAAATCTCAGAATTGTTGGAAAACCAATTTCTCAAGCTATTTTTGACCCGCCATAGTACAGAGGGGTGCAGATGATGATATGCTTTGAGATCAAATTAAGATACAAAATAATTTTCCACGAAAAAATGTATATAAATATGTTTTAAATCATATGCTTACAATGCCAAGATGGGGCAATTAAACTATTAAGTAAATGAAATTGACACTAGTCTATTTATTTTTTTTTTTTAATGTATGTAGGGAATTCAGCTATGTATAAACAACATGGCGTATATCGGAATGTTCACATGAGAAAGTGATGCCAATGCATATCCTCTTATTGGCATGTGCATATGAGTACTTGACAACCAAAACATCATTAGTAAACTACAGGACTGTATGTGTTTCTCTATAAATTGACACTGCCCCCAACAGACCTGGCATGCATAATACAACATTTTTTGTTGTATTGTTTTGACAGTGTTGTCATTTGTACAGTCCATGAGTAGTATATACATTATATATATATATATATAAGTAACTTATACACTTTTTAATTTGATAAATGCTAGAATTCCTAATGTTCTGCTTGCTAGACAATATAGGTCACTTTGGAATATACTTTGGATGAGTTTGTTTTAATCCAAGAACAAATAGAAATGAAAAATGTAAATTAAACTAAAACGAACACTGATAATTTAAACATGTTAGCTTTTAAAACTATTAAAACATTATCAGGTTGAAAATGTTTAATACCTACTATTAAGTGCATAAATTATTCAATATTATTTATTTAAAAAAATTACCAATAGATGCATTTTCACGGATCTTGTATACATGTGATTTTGGCTATCATTAAAGCCTATTATATCAGCCATCAGCACTTTTATCAACAATCAGTCAAGCACTATTTGAAATGTTTAGAAACACCCTGATAAGAAGATGAAAAAAAAAATCCCCCTCCTTCCCGCTCTAGGCTGAAATCCGCCCTGTATTCTGCGTCTCTCACACACACCTTAAGTGTGCTCCTCTGGTCTCTCAGGCCGTTCAGGATGCTGGAGCCCGAACCCAACAGATCATCCATTCCTCTGTGAGCGTTCTGTAGACTGCTGTTGAACTGAAGAGTCTCATCGATAGGGATGGAGGTGTCTGCATCCTACATTTAAAGCACACATAGTATCAAAGTTTTGCCGTTTTGTCTATTTGGAGACTGATGAGTGAATGTGTGTGTGTGTGTGTGTGTGTGTGTGTGTGTGTGTGTGTGTGTGGTCTATACTGACATTTGTTGTGAAACTTCGACTCAAGAGCTCCTCTCGTTCTCTTTCCTGAGACTCGCGAGCATAGCGTCTGTGCTGGAAGTTCCTCAAGGCCGTCTGAAGATGCTGCACATCGTACTTTAACTGATCAACACGCCTGCACAAAGAAAAACACACTGAATTTCTTTCAGAAAAAGCCTGAGGGCTTGTCAGCTGATGCAACACTTATGAAGGACCTGTTCATTTATATATGAAGTTTGAAGAGGAAGTTGTTTGTTGAAACTGCGGTATTACTGCACCACAAGAAACTATAAAATGCATGATTTCAAAACACTTTTAATCCAACACATTTACAAAAAAAAATATTGAATAATATTTAGAGAACAAATAAGAATAAAGTTGTGTGTATCTCTATCTCTCTCTCTCTCTTAATTCAATTCAAGTTGCTTTATCTGCATGACATTTAGTACAGTATTGCCAAAGCATTTTAAATAGGTTTAAGATATGTAATATATTAACATAATCAAATTAATAAAATCTACAGTAAATAAGAAATAAATGTCAGAAAAAGAAAGGAAAAAAAACAAATAATACATTTGATTATTATAACAATTACAATAATAATAATAATAATAATAATAAAAAGTCTACATTATTTAAATAAAATACATGAATTTACATAAACCACGTCTTATGGTGTGCAGGGTGCATATTTTGCTGCTAGTTTAGACATCAATACATTTTTTGTCAATAATTTTTTTTTGACAATTCAATAATTGCTTTATTGGCATGACAAATGTTACAAACATATTGCCAAAGCATTTATAAAGTTTACTTTAAAAAGAATATGCAT
>CAIGQZ010032903.1:3441312-3459821 GCA_903798205.1 Danio tinwini | reverse complement strand
ACACACACACACACACACACACACACACACACACACACACACACACAAACACACACACACACACAAACACACACAGACCAACCTCAGACTATCCAAGATGTGACTTGGTGACTTTTTAAGTACAACGTCAAAGATGATTTCTAGCTGGAATGGGATTCCTGGGGATTCATAACATCAATGTCTAGTAAAACAAATACAATAAAATTATGTATTAAATAAATAATACAGCTGTAATATCCTTTGTTCCAGCGGAAACAGTAAATTGAGGTTTTAAAAAATTTAATTATCCTTCTGTGCAAGAAGCTAAACACTATTTATAATATACCTTTAAACAAAAAGCTTTAGCTTTGCATAGATTATTAATGCATAATGCTGTATTAGTTTCAAACGCATAGATGAGTTGGTGTTGTTGGTTTACAATAGAGAATGAGTACAATATATGCTGTGTATTGTTCATTAAAACTGCATCTATTCGAGCTTGGCTGCTGCTGCATTCAGTGCATCCAGAAAGTATTCACAGCTACTTACTTTTTCCCCATTTTTTTGTTACAGCTTTATTCCAAAATGGATTAAATTAATTTATTTCTTCAACATTCTACACACAATACCCCATAATGACAATGTGAAAAAGATTTTTTTTGAAATTCTTGCAAATTTATTTAAAATTTAAAACCTGAAAAATGACATGTACATAAGCATTCACAGCCTTTTCTCAGTGCTTTGTTGATGCACCTTTGGCAGCAATTACAGCCTCGAGTCTTTTTGAATATGATGCCACAAGCTTGGCACACACGTCATCTGGAATTTTTGCCCATTCCTCTTTGCAGTACCTCTTAAGCTCTATCAGGTTGATTGGGACGTGACGGTGTACAGCCATTTTCAGATCTCTCCAGAGATGTTCAATAGGATTTAGATCTGGGATCTGGCTAGGCCACTCAAGGACATTCACCGAGTTTTTGTGAAGCGATTCCATTGATATTTTGATATTGACATACATGTGGAACTCTTATTTTAAAAATAGGACAGGTGTAAAGTCAGCATGAAGTCAAAATTCACAGCGCACATCATCATTTTTTAGGTGAACAATTAATGTGCAAGTGAATCCACTGGAAAAAAAAAGTTTTTTTTTTTTTGATAATCCTCAAAGTCTGACCATTTGCTTCCACATTTGCAGTGGTGGTCCTTCTCTGTTGATGTCAGTTTAATGGCTTCAGCCACAATATTCTTAACCATGGCTCCCTTACCATTAGTTTGCTAGGGAAACTGAGGAAATGATACACAAAAATTAAACCCGCCCCCTACTTAATATTTCTTTTCAGTTGGTAAGTACATCAACATTCTGAAATTAAAGTCTCAGCAACTTCTGGTTCATGTGGACTTTAAGTTTAAGTCATTATGCTAAATTTGGGAGATAAGGATTAAAAATATATTCAGACCCTCACCAAAATGGTACATGGTTCATTTAAATGTGTCTTTTGTTAGTGTAATGTGCATATTATAAAATTTGCAGTGTATGTATTCCGCATAAATCTGCAGATTTTTACAAAATTCTCAGCAGAAATAGCAAAAAAAAAAAAAAGTCTGCAAATTCGGTCTGGCCCTACTTATAATCACATTTATAATGTGCTTAATAATTGTACTTTCATAATTTGTGACTGGTTGATTTTTCATGACTAAATTAAGTATTTATTATTTACAAACCATTTGTATTTAAGAATAGTTAGATGTTTTTAAGATCATTCAGAATGAGTTAGTAAATGATTTATAAACTATTGAAATTAACATTTATATCTTTTATTATTCAGGCATGTTGTAATGGTTACTATGTATGCTAATAAATGCTTTATTAACTCAACTTTATCCAGTTTTGTGACCTAATCTAAAGTGAGGACTATTCATGCTTTATAAATCCCTTATAAATGACAATTAAAGGCTCAGTATCAAATGAACAATAATCTTTGCAATCTTATTTTGCAAATTTAAAATTTAATTACTGTAAAGTTTAAACATTGCTAAATAACAGGAGTGTCAAAATACGACATGAAGTTGGATAAAACAACAACAATATGATAATTTAACAATGTCTATGAGCGTGTGTGTGTGTGTGTGTGTGTGTGTGTGTGTGTGTGTGTGTGTGTGTGTGTGTGTGTGTGTGTGTGTGTGTGTGTGTGTGTGTGTGTGTGTGTGTGTGTGTGTGTGTGTGTGTGTGTGTGTGTGTGTGAATGAGTGTGCATGGGTGTTAAAATAAATAAGACTTTCCCTAGAAGAAAAAATATTATCAGACATACTGTGAAAATTTTCTTGCTCCTTTAAACGTCATTTGGAAAATATTTAAAAAAGAAAAAAACAAATCAAAAGGGGGGCTAATAATTCTGACTTCAACTGTAAATGTTAATTTCAATAGTTATTAATCATTTACTAACTCATTCTGAATGATCTTAAAAAAAACACCAACTATGCTTAAATAACTGGTTTGTTAATAATGCTGTACTTAATTTAGTAATGAAAAATAAATCATTAACAAAGTATGAAAGCACAATTATTAAGCACGTTATAAATGTGGTTATAAGTCAAGAATACAGCATTTGTAGCTGCAATTATAAAGTGCTTACTAATGCTTGTTAATGCAGAGTTAATGCTTAACTGATAATGAATTCACTATTTGCTAATGCTTAATAAATGATTCATAGTGTGTAGTTATTATAAGTGTTACCAAAAATTTGATAGATTGTTGGTGATTGGATGCGTGTTGGCCCGATTAGGTAACATTACTTTGACAACTTTTAAAATTAAGACCTGTTTAAAATTATTTAAGACCTACAAGACAATATTTCTGTGAATTTAAGACATTTTAAGACTTTTTAAGACCTCGCGGACACCCTGTCAACTCATAAAATGTGAAAAGTGAAAGGTGTGAATAATCTTCATAGACCCATCTGTTTATGCTGAGGTTGATTATTTTATATACGTTAAAACCACAAAATACAACTCTGTCAGCCCCTTTTGTAGAGTATAATTAATATTTGTAAATTAAGAGTTTTCCATATTTGGTGATTGATGTTTTTGTTTTTTACTTATTTTTGCTTTTGAATTGCATTATGGAATCTTGATCTTTGACATTTGAATAGAGACATTTTTAATAGTTTGAAATGATAATCCTGTTAACATATACGTTTTCTGTCATTTTATAGACTTAATTCTCTCTATATTATTTCTTAAACAATATCTTGTCTCACACAACTAAAATTGCAGTAAAATTTACTTTGTAAATCTGCAGTGTTGAATTTTCAACATCAAAAGTGGACAGAGCAGAGATCAACATCCCATAATGCAATTCACAACTGTAAATAAATAGAAAACACCATGTGAACCACAAAATACGGAATTAATATATTTTTTAACAGTGTAGAGTACTAATTATAATCATTTTGTAAAGTAATAATTAATTTTTTTATAATTTAATGTAATTTGTAGTTATAGTTGCAATGTAGCCTATATTTAATCCATGACACAACTCAAAAGCAAACCAGGCTACTCTGGTGGCATAAAGGTAGCTCACTCACTCCTTCCAGCTAAAATAAACCTCTCTACCGCTTACGTTGAAATGATTGTCATTTAACAAGGAATCTGCTCAGTTTGCCGCTTTTTTCCTGTAACTTTGCTCACCTACAAAATTATATTGACACATATAAGACATTAAAAGTTAGACCACATACTGTACCATAATTACAGACAGTTGCAGATGAAGGGATGAAGAAAGCTAAAAGAAGAGAGAGATGGGGGATGAAGGGATGGATGGAGGTATAGAGAAATGCTTGTCGTAGCTTCAGGCGCTGTGGCTTTGTGATGTGGGTTGAGCAATAACATTACTCATTTCACATTCCAAATTCCTACCCTGTGCCATCGTCCACCTAACACACACATGCAAACCAATACACACACACATAACTTTCCAGACAATACCTTTTTATTACATTTCTTCTTATCTTTTCTAATGAAAATGGCCTTATGTCCTTCTATAACTCTCACTTTTTTCTTTAATATTTCATAGAGGGGTCCTCTAGGGTGCATAGCAAAGCAAATTCATAGAAATGTGTTCTTGCTCAAGGCTAAGGAGCTAAGCATCGGTTTGTTCCAATAGGTAACACATAAACCAGTAATCAATGTAAAACTATGTTAGCCATTATGGACATTTGCAAAGCAATGGAAAAATAATAATTATGAAAATGTACAGTAGACTAAACGTAGCCTACTTGCTAAATGTGTTGTATTTTTTCCTAAAAAAAAAAAAATTAAATAAAATAAAATAATAATAATAATAATAATAATAATAATAATAATAATAATAATAATAATAATAATAATAATAATAATATGACCTCCTAAAATAATTCTGTCTGTTCCATAATCTAAAAGACATGCTTGAAAACATGGTGCATCCTTTGTTTGCACAGTTTTTTTCTAAAAAAAATGTCATCATTAGTTTTTCATAATAAAAGATTTTTATTTAAACACATAATTACACTGTTAAACCTTAAAAGTTAAAGTAACTCAAACCATTTGAGAAAACTTGCAACAAACCATTTAAGTTCACAAACAAATCATAATGAGTACTGTGAACTTAATCCATTTAAGTAAATGAAGCAATATGAGCACAACCCAAAAAAACCCAAAAAGTTAAAGTAACTGAATTAAAGTAACTAATCTATATGAGTACTGTGAACTTATTCCATTTAAGTTAAAGTAATGAGGTATTTAATTAACTCATTACTTTCAACACTGAGTTCAAAACTCTTTTCAAATGAGTAGTCAGTTTTGAGTTAACTACACTCATTTCATTTGATAAAGTTGTTTGTTGGGTTTTACAGTGCAGTAAAACCCAATAAATGAAGAGAACTCAAACCAACTGAGTACTGTAAAACCCAAAAAGTTAAGGCAACTTAAACCGTTTAATGAAACTGATTGCTACAAACCATTTGAGTTAAAAAAAACTAATCTATATGTGTACTGTGAACTTCATTTAAGTTGAAGTAATGAATGAACTCATTACCTTCAACACTGAGTTCAAAACTCTTTTCAAATGGGTGGAATTAACTTTCAGTAAATTTTGAGTTAACTACACTCATTTCATTTGATAAAATTGACTGATGGATTTTACAGTGTATAAATTGTAGAATTTCAATTAATTTCTAAATTATGTATTTTTATTTTGCTTTTTCAGTAGTTAACAATACAGAACATTGAAACTAAGCAGCAAACAAACTAAAGTAAAACATACACACAGTATATAAAATGAATAAATAAAAAAAGGGATACAGTATAAACCAATAGGGAAAAACTATTTTGTCAAATCAAATCATGTGGTACTGTTTTTATATCATTCAAAAATGGATTCCAAATATTTTTTTAATAAATCACCCTTCCCTTTCAAAGAATATGTGATCTTCTCCAATGGTATGCAGTTCTGCTTCTGAGATCCATAGTTCAATTGATACATCAATGTCTGTTTTCCATTTTACAGCAGTACAGTTTTTAGCAGTTGTCAGTAACATTTCAGTAAGCTTAATAGAACAGCTATGCTGGAGGTTAGAGAACTAATTTCTTAATTTGTTTAAAGTAGCTTTGGATTAAAGCATAGCAAAAAAATTCTGTCACAACTTACTCATCCTCATTTTGTCCAGTCCTATACATCTATACAACACAATAAAAAATATTTTGATATTTTGAGTTTCTGTTTTTATTTGTAAAAGATAAATCTTGTACGTCTAATCTGGGCTTTGGTGTTTCATTTTGTCATGAGATTTAAAGATTTAATTTCCATCTAATTCGTCCAAAATCTAACTGGTATATTATGCAATGTTTGTCTGTTTTCTATCCAAACAAAAGATGGCAGATAAAGTGTCCTGTCCCCAGAGGCTTACAGACCTACCTGTTTGACCTGGCTGATGAAACACACATTCACATTATTACATTATAACTCCCTCCAAAAGTGAGTACTGAAATATACAACAACTCAAAAACTAACACACTTGCATGTGCAATGATGAAGATGAAAATGTGCACATCAAAGGCAGCCATTAAAGAACACACACACACTCTCTCCCCTGTTGCAGGCTCTCTCTAGGGGATGTGTGCGTGAGAAGAAGGCTGTGGACGCTGGGCTTTGGGGAAATGAAGACTTTAGGATTCGTTATTAAACCAGTGCTGTATCATCCCTCAGACCCCCTGCGGTTCCCCATAGCAGCTTCGGAAACCAAACACTTCTGTGTGAAACCAATGTCAAACGGTAACTTATTTACATTAAGTCAAGTTATTAGTATTTCTGTAGCGCTTTATTATGAATGTCATTTTTGAAGGATGGGATTGACTGTAGGGCAGCTCTACCGAACCTAACTGAGCAAGCCAAAGGCGACAGTTGCAACCTAAACTCAACCAGTTGACGTAAATGGTGAAACAAACACCCAAAAATGAAAATTACCCTAGTCACCCTTAAGCCATCCTGTTTTTATGACTTTCTTCTATCAGACAATCTGTAATCTGAATGGGATGCTGACAAGAGAGGTGCGGATCCAAATGCAGGTTTGTTGAGAATGGTTAGACAAGCAACAGTCACAATCAGCAAACAAACAGATGTATGCAGGCAAATCCAGAGTCATAGTAAAATACACAGGTGATAGGTCAGTACAGGCAGGCAGCAGACAACATAAACAAATAAACAAGGTGAGGGTCAAAATTACAGCAAAGCAAGGCAAGGAAAACACATCGTAATGTTCACAAAACTGTTAACAAGACTCATCAAAGAGGTGTGTGCGTGTGCGCTGTATTACAGTCCATCTAATCAGTCTTTGAGCAGCTCACAGCTGTGTGAGTGTAATCAATCGTGATCTGGAACAGAAGTGTGTGTGTGGTGCATGACTGGAACTTGTAGTCCATATACCAGCTGATTTGTAGTCCTTTAGCAATCTGCCAGGATTAGATTGCTGGTGATTGTGACACAAACCCAGTTAGAGTAGTTTTACATTTTATCCTGGATCTCCCATGCTGGCCCATTTTTTTAATTTTTAAATGCAAAAATCTGTTGAAAACCAATATGCTGCCAGGGGTTTAATTCAAGGCTTTATGAAGCAAATCGGTGTGTTTTAGTGACAAAAATAAGTAAGTTAAGTATAAACTCAGGCAGTATGGTGGCGCAGTGGTTAGCACCATGTTTGCATGTTCTCCCATGGAAGAGGGCAGCGAGGTGGCACAGTGGGTAGCACTGTCGCCTCACAGCAAGAAGGTTGCTGGTTCGAGCCTCAGCTGGGTCAGTTAGTATTTCTGTGCGGAGTTTGCATGTTCTCCCCATGTTCACGTGGGTTTCCTCTGGGTGCTCCTGTTTCCCCCACAATCATTATAGGTGAATTTAATAAATTCAATTCAATTCATCTTTGTTTGTATAGCACTTATACAATGTAGATTGTTTCAAAGCAGCTTCACATGGAAGTTTATAGTAAATTGAAACACTGTAAATTGAAACACAGTGTTTAAGTTCAGTTCAGTTTAGCTCAGGTCAGTGTGGGTTAATAATCCCTATTGAGAGCACTAATATATGTGCATTTTCGACAACTTCTTGGCTAAACTCTGACTCCAACTCTGTTTCCATCCAAAAATGCGAATGAACTTCATGTGCAAAACTGGATTATTGCATAAAAGATGTGCGAATAAAGCAGTGTTTCCATCCACTGAGTCAAAGCGAACAAAATCGTCACTTCCTGATTAACTGGCGCCAAATATCAACAGTAAAAACTGAGTTTGCTGCAGTAGGAGAAAATGTGTCAATCCTTTGTTTCATTTAATAAATGACTTGCGCCTCAGAAGGCAATCCTGACATGCAGTGAACGCGCAGCGGCACTTGAAGGTGTCAGGCGCGGAGCACAGACGCTCTTGATTCTGGAGGTCATTAATAATATAATAACACTAATACTTATATGGTAAGGCGTTTTAGAATGACCAAAACAACATTTCCGATGGTTAACAATGTGCTCAGTCTGCTGGTTTGTCCATTTATACACATTTTTATCATCGTATGATTTCTTATAACATGGGTGCCCAAACTCGTTCCTGGAGGGCCGGTGTCCTGCATAGTTTAGCTACAACTTCCTTCAACACACCTGCTTGGAAGTTTCTAGTATACCTGGAAAGAGCTTGATTAGCTGTTTCAGGTGTGTTTATTTGAGGTTGGAACTAAAATATGCAGGACACCGGCCCTCCAGGAACGAGTTTGGACACCCCTGTCTTATAATAAAATCACATGACCTTTTTTTATGCGCATACTGGAATTTGTTCGGTAAAAGTGTTTCCATTGAATTTTATGAGCATCTTTTCTTATCAAATAAAAAATTCATCCTACTCAGTTATGCGCATACATTTTTTATGCACATTTTCAAAATGTATGCGCATCATGGCATTTTTTATCAACCGTTTTTATGTGCATATACAAAATGCTCATAAAAATAGGTGGATGGAAACGTAGCTACTGTTGTTCTAAAAAAATCAAAAAAAATCTTACACTGTGGGCATGGTATAACCAAAAATTATGCCTACACGTATGGCGCATGACCTTAGACACATTTGTTGTAGAAGAGTAAAGCCACAGTCACACTGCATGTTTCGATTCATATACTTCCATTCATACACATGCAAATGCAACAGACCGGAAACGCAAACTTGTGCGACAATTCGCATGTCACTGCATTCCACAGTTCAAGCTAGGTAAACTTTGACCATGACCTGCATCATCTGACCAACAGAAGAACAGAACTTATCTCTTTGTAAATGAATGTAAAATATGGAGCAATCTCTTTAGATCCAAATCTTTATCAGTATCACATCATCTTGTTTTATCTCGCCCCTTTTTGATGCGCTGTACAACAGAATTCTGCATGCTCAAAAGCTAGTGTGACCACAGCTTAAGTGTAATTTACTGTGTAACGTTATACAGTAATGTCAAGTCAACAAGTTTTCTTGTTCATCATCGACTTCTGTGGTAAACAAACTGTGTTGTAAGTGGTTACCATGGTTAACATCTCTATTCCCAGATCTTCCGCTAGGAAAACATCTACAATATGCAAAATACATGAAAGTATGTGTCTGTTTAATTGAGGCTAGTATAAAGTAAATGTTTTATTTACCTAAATGATTGAAAATATTGTCACATTATGTGTAAAATGATTATCATTGCCGTGTTTATAGAATTCAGCTTGTATTTTACAAGCAATGCATGTTTTGTTTTACTAGTACATATATGTGTTTAAATGACTACAACCCAAAACAAACATTTGACCGAAAACACTGAAAAGTTTTGATCTTTATCAAGTAATGAGCTTGTCTTTCTTTAGCTCAGGGCCAGCTATTGTAGAACAGACTTTGCTGCTTTGTCAAGGTGCGTTGCAGTATTGAAACAATGTTTCAGCGGTTCACCAATCACAATGCACTGGGACAGCTAACCAATTACAACAAACCCAAAGCCAATCGAGCCATTTGTGCCAGTGTGGAGAAAAGTACTGTAATAATGTGAATCATGAGGGGAAAATAACAACTTTTTTGAGCTTCCAAGCATGAGAGCATGTTCTAGTATACCCCTAAATACAGAATCAAGATTTTGTAAATTATCATAATAGGACCCCTTTAATGACTCTATGTACTATAACATGTAAATTGTGAATATAGAAGGAATATGCTTAAAGGAACTCTTGCAAATCATAATTTTCTCTTAATATAATGATTCAGTTCAGTTTAATTTGCATGTCATTGTTGAAGAATGTGATTCACCTGAGGCGTATTGACGTAAATTGAGTGCCCCACATTTTTCATTTGTTCATCCATATGCTGCACTCACTCACTCATTATCCAGTCTGAGCTACCTTTCGCTCCTTGACATGCCCTAAGGGATAGAAATTCCTTTGTCAAAGCATGCGTGCATCTGCCTAAAAGTAGTCAACGAGGCTTAAGTTAACTGTTTTTAGACATTGGTTTCATACCAAATCAGCTTTTATTGACAAAAACCGACGCATGACGTTGCTGTTGTCTTGTAAACACGAGATCTCTGGGCCATTTCACCTCCAAGCTTTTTTCCCCCCTTCAGGCCTTTAATAAAGCTAAGTAGTGATAAACAGTCATTAGACAAGGCCTGGGTTGAGGATCTGGGCAGACAGTGAAAGCACAGATCTGTTTGATGGAGCACAACTCATTACGTCTTAACAGAGAGTGGGACAGTCTTATTAGGGCTATTATCTTTACACACACATCAAACACAGCGATACACGCATGCTTTAATGTGCAGACAATAAAGTGCTGTGTATATGCTCTTTGGTTCAGATTATGCATATTACCAGGTCATAGGTACATGAAGACTTTATTTGAGAGGATCTCTGTTGAATAGTGTAAAAAACTGTTTTATTTGGAAAATGCTGTGGTAGTATAGACAGGCTTAAATGCACACTTTTGACAACTAAGGCATTTTAAATGGAGATGAGAATAGTCTTTGAGGAAAATGATGGCATAATCACATTAGGCAAACCATTACATAAATGAAAGTAAATGCGGTTAATAATGTGTAGAAATTAATGAACTATGTATTGCAATTTTGTGGAAAACTTACTGTCAATTGATATAAGCAGTTAAATAGTGCATAACCAATAGAAAAAAAGACAAAAATATTGAAAGACTGAGGAAACATGTTTATTTATATAAACCACACCATTAAATGTAAAGTTTTTTTTGGTGATGAGAAACCTTTAAAGAGCCCCTATTATGGGTTTTTGAAAATGACCTTCCATATAGTGTGTAACACAGCACTAAGTGAATGAAAACATCCAGCTGAGGGTTAAATCTGAAAGTGCACCTTCATAAAAAAAAATATATATATATATATATATATATATTTTTTTTTAAAGATTCGACTCAGAGTCATTTAAATGATTCATAGTTCGTTCAGATCTTTTGCCTGTTCATATTGACGTCGACAACCAAACAATACCAAACATAAAGTGCTGGATCCGGTAAAAAGTGAAAGCGCCTTGCCCTTCAAACACTAGCAGAGTGCGGGTGTGTGTGGGTCTGATCATGACTGAAGATGAGTGGGCATTAAAGAGTGAACCATCTGGTGATTAATGCAATAATCTACCCTGCAACGGGGGATTCGTCAGCCGTTTGTTAAAGGAAGGATCAGAAAAGACTATTATTGATGTATGGGACTTGACAGGAACTTTATCAGTACACAGTTCATGGACCAGTTTCTTCTTCCGTTTCACAAGTGTAAGTAAGTGAGATTAAATTGTTGCCTCCTTGTTTTCTCTAGCTTGCAAAATATGTATTTCATAGTGGTTTGTTACTTGTAATCGCTCCACGCTGCTTGTAGTGTATCTGGTTAGCTCTTTATATTAAATGCGTTTGTGAGCTCGCGATCCTCTGTCGTTTGTCATTGCTATGGCCACCGTCAGCTGTTCCTGCACACGTGTGGTGGTCAAGTTTTAAAATAGTTCAGCTTTTGCCACTGTGTGGATTAAAACTGAATGTGTGTCATGGTTAAGAATAGAGCAATATGCTGATGTTCAACTGCATTGCTTTAATGCACTCCTGCGTTGGGCTCACACATATACTCAGTGCTCTGACTACTTCAACAATGTTAATATGTCATGGTGAGTGATTCTCTCTGTCTGAACACAGTCGACCAATCACAACAGACTGGGTAATCGAGCCAATCAGTGTAGATTAGCATCACACTAAGAAAGGGTTTGGAAACAAATAAATCGCTAAACAAATCATATGGGGTTCATTGGGATAATTAGGTAAAAACAAATGCATACTATAAGACAATGAAAGTGTTTTTTGATCTTGCATGCTTATCAGCCTGTTGTTGGAGACACCGAAAACCAAAATATGACATTTTATAATGCATAATAGGGGCTCTTAAATTTCAGTGCACCTTTTTTTTACTGCACTCTAAAAATGCTGGGTTGTTGTAACCCAACATTGGATAAAATATGGACAAACCCAATGTTTATGGAATTCAATTTAAATTGTAATATTATCCCAGCAGTTGGGTTTATCCGTATTTGAAACAACATTGGGTTACGACAACCCAGCATTTTCAGAGGAGCGTGAGCAAAGGGTACTTAATGAGGAAAACATTTTCAGTCCTTTTGGTACTGCACAGATCCCCACATACATTTACATTTATTCATTTAGCAGATACTTTTATCCAAAGTGACTAGATCCTGTGAACACACACCCGGAGCAGTGGGCTTCCCGGGGAGCAGTTGGGGGTTTGGTGTCTTGCTCAAGGGAATCACCTCAGCCATGGTATAGAGGTGAATATTCACTCTCTCCACTAACAATCACTGCTGATACCAGGACTCAAACCTAAAACCTTTGGATCCTAAGTCCACCTCTCTAACCATTAGGCCATGCAATGGTGCTTTCCACAACCTTACAAACAATTGCTAAGCTCAACACCTGTGACCTTGACATGATTTGAACATTCAAATGAACTACTGTTACGCCACAGCAGTATAATATAAAATGATCTTATAAAATATAAAATTATCATCTTCGTTCGATCTCAAAATGTAAAGAGCATCTTTATTTTCTTGTATAAAGATTTGATTATACTGTGACAAATGTATAGCGTAAATTAGTCTAAAATATAATTTGGACAATATTTAGTTTTAAAATAACTTACATCATTATGTTTTTCTTTTTACTCACATTGCAATTCATTTAATCTAAATCTTATTTACTTTATTTCATATTTTTATACATATTTAACAAATCTAACCAATAAATCTAATTAAATTGTTCATTTCTTAGTTTTTTCTTAATTTTTTTCATGCTTTTTCTCCAGATATATCAACAAACCCCCTACCACTCCCTTGCAAGCCCAGTTTGAAAACATCTAACCTTTTGCAGGTAAAATGACAAATCTATTTGTGCATTTGCTCATATAAATGAAAAATCAAAACAACACAAACACTTCACTAGAATGAATCTGGTGTTCCAAGATTAAAAATGAGATTTAAAATTGATAGATTATGTCTAATTTCTAATTAAATTTTAGAGATCTCCTACAATAGCTTCAAATCTATTCAAAGTAAAATAAAAATCTTATATTGCAGCATCACTATATCTCGATTTTCTAAACCCCTCCTTTTTTTGAGTCTACTCTGCTCTGATTGGTCAGATGGTCCAGTCTATTTTGACTGGTCTATGGCTTAGCTTGTCGAAAACAAAATTCCATTATGGTAACTGAATGTCCTTATACTTTAGAAGTGCATGCAAAATGTATTTGCTTTTACAGCACAAAAAACACCATCTTCTTAACATGTCTTTATCTACAGTGCTCAGCATATATAAGTCCACCCCTCACAAATCTATCTTTTAAATTCATATTTTTTATAATATTATATTTGTGCATATACATTAGATTAGTCAGCACTGAACCCAAATCTGGAGCTTATCTTACAAAATAACTTACGATAACGTTCCAAAAACTAGTACAGCCAAATTTATGTTATAAAAAAATATTACATACAAATTTAAAAAAGAGGAAAAATCAGAAGCAAAAAAAAGGAAAATATAGTTGAAATTTTAAATTTTAAGGGTTGTAATTCATGCTTGAATTTAATTGTATTATCAAATATATATTATTAAATATATATTTTAATAAATATATCTGTTTAATAAATCTGTTTTGTTTAAATGCAGCAAAATGCATTGCCTATATTCAGAAACGGATCAAAATATTGATTTTCAAAATGGGGTGTACTCAATTATGCTGAGCACTGTAACATCTTTAGCTTCAGCTACAACTACATTGTTTAAGGGTCAATATAGACATTGTTCACAAAGATCATAGACTGGCATTATGCTAATTCGTTTCAAACCTAGGTTTCATAAAGCAGCTTGATACCAGAAAAGCTATAGTAATATGAAAGCAGCTGATCTATGGATCATGCCAGATTCACAGTGTCCATTATTTAGGCCTTGTGTGTTTGCACATGTGGCGTGGTACGTAATCATGTGCAAGGTCAACTATTTGTATATGCTTTGGGTGAGTGAAATGAGAATGAGGCTCAGGTTTAGAGCAGTGACAGGAAAATACTGCAAGTCAGCATCCGTCGGCTCCATGATTAGCTGTGTTTTAACTAGAGAGCAGGTGCTCGCGTGCAGAGCCTGGACAGGTGTGCAACCACAAACACAGAAAGAGAAAGAGAGAGAAATCTGCACTTTTATTAAAGTCAATCTTGTTCACAAACATATCAGACACCATTTTTTAAAAAGGTAGTATTTTATTTGAATGATAAATTGGTTCTTAAATAAGAAAATAGGTCACAAAAGTACAATAAAAAAGAATAAATGCATCTGTGTTTTCAGGTTAAAGCTTTTACAAGAAAAAGCATTGTCTTATCTACTAAGGGAATTAAAAACACATCTTAACATCCATAATTTACCGGGTGAGGTAGTAGAAAAAATCCCCGGCGTGAAATCGCAAAGTGAAACATTACACTGTTAAAGCTATGACAACACAAACAAACACATAACCCTGCAGGTTGACAGAGGGTTCATTGTGGGTGTCTGTGCTATAAATGTTACCTTTTCAACAATTGCAGCAGAGAAACACAGGCAAAATACACTCACTCACATATCGCACACTCAGAAGTAGGCAAGGATCTCATTTGTTTTTTTCACAGCCACTGTTTGGGTTTTGGATATTTGCATGTGCTTACTCATTGATGGAAATCTCTTTCTTTAGCTAAAATCTCTTTCATAGAAACTGAATCGATTACAGATGAAAGCATTTCAGTTAGTCGGAGTAAAACCCTCTTGCACCAAACGTTTTGCACATTATAAATGCTTCAGCTGAATGGCATGTCACTGAATGCTTGGACTTTCTTCCACTTGATTGATGTGGCCAATTTTACTGCAGTTTTCTCCCTTCCTAGAAACATCACACACACACACACACACACACACACACTGAGAGAGAGACACACATAAACAAGTAGGCACGTACACACACTCTAAAACGTTACATTTAGTGTTAAGTGAACAAATGCATCTTTTGTTTTTAATCAGAAAAAAAATATGTAATACTTGTGTTTCAAGTTTAAGAGTGCCCTTAATGAACTTATACTAAACTGATTATTTATACTAAGCTATAGTATTTTCATTTATGTTAGGTCTCTTTCATGATATAATTAATTTGAAAACAAAGCAAAACAAATGTAAGAACTGCAAAACCAACAAAACAAGAACTAAGTTAAAAAAACAAACAAACGAAAACTATGAACTGCAAAACAAGAACTAATCCAGCAGGCACATGATGTCAATATGACGCCAGATTGACCTTGTACCCCAATGTTGTGGGACGTTGCATTTTGCTTGGAAAGAAATTTGAGTAGACGTCAGAACCCAGCGTAAGGCCGACGTCGATGTTCAAGTTCGAATAGATGTTGCATTTTGGTTACTTTCCAACGCAACCTAAAAATAAGAAAATATCAACGTCTAATGATGTTACAGCTTGACGTTGTGTGGACATTACCAATATGATGTCTGTCAGATGTTTGAGTTTGGTCGTCAATATGATGTAGGTTTAAGATGTTGGCTCGACGCTGGATTTTTGTCACTTTCCAGTACAACCTAAAGTCCAGTACAACCTATAATCATTATTGGACGTCAAAATAACATTGTCCTTAGAGGCTGATGACCTGAATCTAGTCCAATATTAACGTCTTATGGTGCTGTGTGTCGGCTGGCAAGTTTTAAACAACAAACAAACAAAAAATGGATTATAAAACAAACAAAACAAGAACTGAGTTAAAAACAACAAACAAAAAAAACTATGGACTACAAAACAAACAAAACAAAGATTAAACTGAGAAGTACTAAATAAAATACAACAAAATAAATAAGAGAAAAACAAATGATTAAACAAAAAAAGTATTTTAGAAATAATCAAAATAAGAAAATATTTTTTTCTCATTAAGACAGTCTCTGAATCAAAGGCATTCACTTAGGCATTCAGCAAACTTTCAACTCTGGCACATCCTAGCAAAAAAGCACTGTTATTTTCTGTGATTGGTAATGGGCTAATAAGGGACTGGAATGGACTTTATCAAAGGCTTCACACACATGAAAGGGTTTGCAGACTTTATAGGGCAGAGAGCCTTTGTTACTAGGAAAGGAGATGTTTTCCTTTGTTCTGGATGCGACATATTCACTCTCACTGCCCTTGATGGGAAAGTGAAGTATAGAGACTACACACTCAGATGCCCAGATGTTTGCACATACTATACACAGCTGTAGAGAGAGGTTATGTTGGGGTCATGCTGTAATGATTCCTAATGCCTGTGTTTTTATCAAACTCCTGCATATACTGTAAAGTGGAATATCCTGCAGCATCGTGACAAATGAAACAAAAAAAAAAAAGTACAATATTATGAATGCAGTCTGGAATGCACCAGCTAGTGTACTTGAAATGGTGCAGCATTTGATCAGGTTCGTCTAATTGCAATAAATACATTCCTATCTATGATCACATACAGCCATTTAATGGCCATTAAAGATATAAACATAACATTTAGATTATATGACTTGCTCTAACATTCATTAGAAGTCTATAAAAGCACACTGTGTCCCAGTAGATTTCCAGTTTATCAGCATCCCCCCCCCCCCCCCTCCTCTAAACCACATTTTTAATATACCTATGTTAAGCATGATAACTTTGAATACCATAACAGATGCAGGTACTTTCTTACTCACAAATATAAGACTATTCACAAATAAATGCATTAAGTGCTTCATACTCTCAGTATATTTTGAAGCCATATGTGGACTCTCGGAGCAATAGAGAGATATACAGTATAGGCAGGTAGAGAAATGCAAGCGAGCATTAAAAAGTGCTCACTTTCAGAATATCACTTTCAGTATAATTAAACATCGCAGCTTGCTAGTCCATTGCCATAGGGGTGTGCGTTCAATACAGACTGTTCAAAAGTCAGCCTTCGTCATGAGGTTGGTAAAAAATCGATAATGTGTTTCGGTTCAAACTTCCACCTCTTATGAGAAGCTGAAAAATATACAAAAGGAATGTCCTATTTTCGTTCTTTGACAGCAGAAGATCAATCTCAAGCTTGCTCTGGGGCCCATGTCCAAGTTCGCCCACACTTGTTGCACGAGTTTCATATATGCTTTAATGAGAAGGAGGAGGTATACATAGTTGCTTTGCTGTCTATGATGGAGATTTGAGGCTCGGGTCTTGGCCCAAGCACCATCTACGACTTTCTTGGCTGGTTTTAGTGGTAGACGTTGAAGGAGGAACAGAGATAAGCAGCTTTGTTCAAGCACTGACTGCTCAAACTAAATGAACATGGTTTCTTCTCAAGCATCTGCTCCATGTTGAAGCCCGGAGTTTGAGAAAGTGACACTCAGCCATTAAGCAATCTCATCTAAATCAGGTTAGGCTGGCAGATCATCCTCAACATCCTCCAAACCCCTCCAAATTATTCTAGTTGACTGGTAGATGCATTCACAGTTCCCAGTACGCACTCTCCATTTTCCACTCCATTCCCTCTGTCTGTTTCCTCTCTCAGTCTGCGTCTTGCAAGGTCAATCAGTGTTTCTTGCAGGTATAGACCTCCTCCTCTCTGAGACAGGTTTGACATTCAACGTGACAGCACCAGCGGACCTGACAGTGGCAGGAGAGTGTGGTGAGGCGAAGGGCTGTGTTGTAGCCTCGTCCACAGCACAGGCTGCTGCAGCTGGTATCCTTGGAGCACGGTCTGCCTGCAGTCCCAGGCGAGTAGCGGGATGGTCTGCAGAAGCTGGGTGACTCCTCCAGAAACACCAGTTCAGTGGGTCGGGGTCGGGGAACTGTGTTGCTGTGGCGGCGAGGGCCCGCCAGCTCTGTTTCCCCAGTGGCAGAGTTGGTAACGCTGTGCACTCTGACGGCTGTGTCATAGCGGTACTTCAGCAGATGACCTGTGTCTTGAAACGGGGAGAGCTGCTTCCAGCACGTCCTTACAGCACATGAACCGGAAACACCATGACACTTACAAGTAGTCTTAAGTCCACTTTTCACCGCCTGAAAGTAAGCACAATAACAAAATTCAAAGCATGAACATGCTCCTGTGAAAAACAAGTCTATATGTGGTCTATATTTTTGGACCTAAACATCTAGCATTCAGTTGACTATAAGTAATTTTGCATCTACATGTGAACTCTCAATGATTAAAGTATTAGTTGTCTAAGCTAAGGTCTGCTAACACTGACTATAAATTATTTGACACGTCAACTTGTTCTATTGACCCCATCCCTACCAATGATCAAGTACTTGCAAAATTGCTTATAGTCACAAAGATGTCTAAAGAAGGTCATCAGAGTGAATGTGCATAGAAAAATAAAGCCTATGAAGCTTTTTTAAATGTATTTAGTTAGTCAGTCAGTCAGTCAGTCAGTCAATCAGTCAGTCA
>CAIGQZ010032903.1:3418341-3441302 GCA_903798205.1 Danio tinwini | reverse complement strand
AGTCAGTCAGTCAGTCAGTCAGTCAGTTAGTTAGTTAGCAATTTTGCTAATTTGCTAATAGTCACATGTCAGTGTTGAGACCATGTGTGTTTTGCAGTGTTGGACTGCAAAAGTCTGAGAATTGTCTAGAAACTACTATTAAACATGTTTGGGAAAGGAGATGAACACAGAAGTCTCCAAAAATGGAACAGCTGCTTATATTAATAAGTTGCTCAGAAGTATATAAATGAATATTCTGGGACTCCATAGCCTCAAGCTGAAATCCTTGAGTTGACGTGGTGTGGATGATGGACGCAGGGGGAATGCCTGACTTGGCGGTCTTTCAACTCTGACCTGCACCTCTTGAGGACCACCTTCGCTGATCTATGATCAGATCAACACATTTAATTTTGTATTTTTGCCTTTTAGTTTCAAAGTGCTGTATCTTTGAGGACCAAACCAAATTGTGTACATCTTGACTACTGATCTGTTTTTCCTCTCTTCATTTCACATATTGGGGAGGAGGCTTCAGAGCAGATTAGTTTATCGAAAAGGGCCCAAGGGGTAGATGGGGAGGTCAAATGGTCGATGGGGATGTTCCACCCAACATAGGTATGAGCTCCCACCCCAGGGCCACCTGAGAAATGCAGAGAAGCAAAAGCGAGGAAACAGAGAATCTGAAAGGGGAGGGATAACAAGACCTCAGCCACCTTTGCTTGTTTTTGTTAACCGCCATCTGTGGCCTGAGGTGTCAACTGTGGGAAACAACAAAACCGGAGACTGATAAGATAAGATCCGAGTTTGTCCAGCCGTTCTTTTCTTACTCTTTCTGTGAACCTCGTAAACCCTCCCCCTGTTTCGTTCTCTCTGTCTTTCCCTGAGGCTGCCAGTTTCCTGGTAACAGGACTGTTTTGAGGGATGTTATGAGGATTTATGAAAGTCTGGAAGAGCAACAGCGGCGACGGTGGCGGCAGCAGTGAGACTGGTAGAGTGGCAGGCATACAGTAGGTGGAAAAAATGCTCGTATATTACAGAGGCCTCTTCTCTGTATAATCGCCCTCATGGGAGACCTCTAATTTTGAAAAGGGCCCCCACAGCAAGCGCTGTCATGCCTGGACCAGGGGAAGGAACACCTGGCTCCAGTGTGCTGTCCAATGCCTGCTCACTTACCTGCCTCACCCCACTCACTGAATGCTCCTTTGGGCTACAATGAACTAGAAGACCACAGGAGAAGTTAACCCTTAGATATTCACGTCTACAAGCTTTGCGACTATGGGGTCCCCATATAAAAATAAAGATATGCACAAGTTTTTTTGGATGTTGTAAACAAAACAAAAATAATTTTATGGTTGCATGAATAACCTTTAACATCAATAGATGTTTCCATGCTACAAAGGTTTCTTTATAATAGAAAAAGGTTCTTTAGATATTTTTAATGACCTTCACACTAAAGGTCAATTCACTCTGCACCAATAGATGCCACCCAACACAAACAATCCCAAGATTACTGTACATCAATTCTCAGACATATCACTACCTGACAATCTTGACCAATGGCAACAGAGTAAACAGGCTCAGACAAAACCTAATGAAGTGTATGTTGCCATTGATCAGTGTCTGCTGGTGTGGTGTAAATTAGCCTTAAAGAAATTCTAATTAAAGATCATTTGGGAAACCCCAAAATGGCTCTTTTGTGACATCACTACTTTTACTTTAAGAGTGCACTATGATGTTAATTTTAATATGAATGTATTGCATCTTACCCGGATCCCAACATTAATGTTGTGTGCATCAATCTGGGCACGCAGGTCCTTGCTGACCCTTTTTTGCCCCAAAAACTTCTTGAGAAACTTGGTGCTGTATTTCAGATTGTCCCCACATACGCCCCACTGCCAGGCCTCACGGTGCTGCAGACCAGGGGAATCATCACAGGTGCAGCGCTCCATGCGCCCAGAGCTGCACGCTTTGGCCAGCGCATGAGACAATGCTGCAGATGACACCGCAAGCAGGAAGGCCGTCTCTTTAAAACCTGATGAGGTGATCAATCAATAAATGAGCACTGTGCACAACAGTTTCACAGGGTGTATTGCTTATTTTCCACATTATTTATACATAAGTATACAATACTTTAAGCACTTAATATTAACTATTTTTAAAAGTAATAATTTAAAACAATAGTAAGTGACAAAAGTGGAAAAGGGTACAAATATGTTCATAATTAAATAAGAAATTGCTCATTTTTAAAAGTACATTTCTAAAAGTTCATTTCTGTTTATTCTTTAAAACTTACTTTAAGTACTTTTTGCAATTATTAAAGAAAAAGGCTCCATTGTCTTGTTTCCCTAATGTGTTTCTCTTACATTTTCTCATACTAAATCCTCCATTGTGAAGTACAACTTTTCCAGTTAAGTGTTAAGTGCAATGTTTTATCCTGATACTTTTGCAATAACCCTCTACCCCTGTGCGGCCTATTCGTATTGTTGTTTGCTTAGATCAGAGCTGAGACAAGGCGTGTATTTTGATCCAATTAATTATTATTTTGACTAAGTTTTCTGTCAGATGAAAGCGCGCGATCACGCCACCCTTTTCCTCTGAGAACTGGGCGCTTTTCCGCGAGTTAAAAATACTTCAACTGGCCCCGCGAGGCCTCACCGCACAGGGATTCCGCGCTTCCCAAGTCCCTAATTACCAGCGGACTGACCTACGCATGGCTTTCACATTCACATCCTGCACATTACGCACATGTCCGTTTGAAAAGCAGACACCACATGGAGGTTTCTAAATAGTTGTTAATACTAAAACATTTTCCTTTCTGACATATAACAGCACTCGGTAATTTAAGGGTAGCTTATAACAAACTGTAAATTGTGAAATTATGTTTTTGTTGGTTTTAGATGGAAATTTGGTGATTCCATTTTTGTCCCTCATTAACATATGCAAGTGAAAATGAAAAGGTCATAACAGTTTTAATAATATGTTATATATATTTTGCTAACGTTTAAATATATTTATTAGCCTAAATTTTATTAGCCCACCTCCTTTTTTCCTCTTTCTCCATTTCATGTCCTGAGCCCTTCAGTTTAATAAAAACTAGTATAGGGTAGGCTATATAGGCATATTATTACCTAAGTATATATAATTTTTGTGGACAATTAAAAACGTAATAGAATTAATATTATGATATGCTATATCAGCTTTAAGTTTCTTGACCTTCAAGAAAGGCTGATAGTTTATGAATAGCCTAGCCTATATAGGTAAATGAACCATATCATATTCTATAATAAAATGTTTAACCTACGTTAAAAATAAATAGTCTGGTTTATATTTTAGCAACAAACGATTCACATTTGCCATAAGTGCGAATAAATGTAAAAACACCTGGAGGGTATATCTTACCTCGTTTTAAAAGACTTCCTCGGCCATCCATACTACAATTCCAGCGCTCGTTGCGGAACTGGTAACGGCACTCGAGAAGGCTGAGGCGGACAGATTCTCGCAGAGTCTCCGCCAACCCTGGTTCCCGACGGCACAGGCGCTTTTGCCGGCGCGTCAGAGTCATCTGCTCGCATTGCTTCAGGTGCGCTTTACCGTTTGGAGGCTCGTTGGCAAACGGACCGGGCAGAAAAACCAAAGGCTCGCGACCTGTAAGCCTGACGAAAACACAACAATTATATATTTATATTTCAGCTGCTTTATTTTGTTTAGTTTATACACAGAAACCACACATTTATTTTGCACGAGTTTGTGTAAAATATTATCATTATGTTATCAAATTTCTTTAAGTAACCTTTTAATATTTATTTTTCATAGGTTAAACTTTGACACCAGTTTTGCTGTAGGTATTGGAAAATATATAACCTTTTCAGAATGCACTTTTGTTGCCACATGTGCTTTGAATAATGTTTAAATAATTTGAATAGTCGTGTTTGAATAGAGAATGCACAAAACTGCACGTGCTCTTTTTCACATGCGAAGCACTCTGGCTTCTGAAAACATTACTGTGGCGCGAAACAAACTTCAATTAGCGCTCTTAAATAAAGCCCGTTGTAGAGTGTTTTTAGGTGTTTATTGGATTCTTAATATAAACACCAGAGGGGCAACATGCTGAGCCTAAGCCAGAAAGATCTTAATGTTTAGGTAGAGCGAGGAAAACAACGCGGTGCCAAACCATTGGGAGACATCTGGATCCATATACACTGCGCTACACTTAACTACAATGATTTGGTCAAAAAACACATGACTGCAATATATTTACAAAAATTAAAGAAAGCTAAAAGATATAAATGACAATAAAATTAAATATAATGTTACTGGTAGCTACTTCTGAGAACACACCAAAGGCTGAAGTTTTCTTATATGAATAAAATATAAATAAATACTTATCCTATACATAACTTCTGCACATTCATTAAATTATAATTTCATTCAATAATCATCTGATTATTTAAAACAGGCGACCTGCAATGTAGGTTTTAAACAAATGTTAAACTTTAAAACATTATGTGCGTAATTACGCATTGGCTATCCAACATCACCAAAGATCCCCACCTGTTGACAACATAAAATGATTCTATTCCAAGTCAAACATAGCAATAAGGCATTTAGAGGCTATTTCCATGAGTTAACAATGATGGAGAGTATAAGGAAAATCTCTGCTGACCCGAAATAGGCTGCTGCGTGGGAGAGAAGGATGCAGAGGGCAATAAGTCGCAGCGGACAGGCAGTCCTCGGAAGCCCGGTGCACATGATGACGGGTCGGCGCTGCTCTTCATTGCGCTATCTGTCCGTGTTGAAATCCCAGCTGTGCTGGACAGTGCAACTTCTTAAAGGGGCAGAAACTTATTTCAGCCCTTGGGGAGGCGCGGTCCCGAGAGTGGTGAGGCATCCGCGCCAAACATTGGATCATCAGTCATTTTCTCCGCCCATTGCCAAGCAAACTATTCTTATTTCTCCACAGGCGGGCTGGCAGGTGCGCGTACCTGCTGAGCCTCGCGTTTATTAGGGTATCTGCTGGTTCACATTTATTCATGATTGATTTAGGCAACTATTTTATAATAATTATAATGATTTTATTTTACTTTACTATAAGATCTTATAATAAAAAATAAATCAACTAAAACAAAAAGAATGAAAAGAAAAGAGGTGATAAATCAGGACGTTTTTGTGCCTTCAAAATATGATAGACTGTCATCATCACTGTTATTAATATTATTTTTTTTAAATAAAACCTAAACAGTGACGTATATTTCTCCGAGTTCAGTACAAGAATAATAAGTGTCTGTTTACTCTTGTTTAATTACAACAGCTTGTTTACAAACTGTGGCTCCATTCTCATTTCCTCAGCATCAGTAACACACCGGCATCTTTGATGCTGTTGTCATCACTGAGCACAAGATATAATGAGCTAATCATGACTGATCTTTCATCTCAGTTCCTCTCGCCTCCATCAGTGACTGACCAACTGGGCTCCAAATTTCCCTTATGATGTCACCTTCTTTGTTTAGGACACCCACCTTAATGGTGCAGGTGTCAGGTGCACTTCCTGTTTGTGATGACCAATCCAAACTATATGGAGGAGACATGTTTTGCTCCTGAATTGTGAGCAATCGTCTTTGGTTAATTTGTGCTGTATTGTCATATCAGTTTGTTTACATTAGAGCTGTTTGGGGTTATAAAATTAGGATAACATTTATGCGGATGTAATGTATTTTTCATTGTTCATTACATTAAAATGGATCTTGTTGAAAGTAAATGAAGTAAATACCAGATTTAGATCGCTGCCATTGATATTAAATGTAGTCCGTTATAGTCTTTGAGAATGTTTAGCTCTCCAACAATTTTCTTTTTAGTGTCTTGTTCATTTATGTATTGTAATGTTTTAGGAATATTACTGAACAGAATTTTTAATAAGCCCTGTTTTGTAGGACCCTGCTGTTGGCACAACCTGAAAGAAATCTGTTCAACCTGAACTTTTTTAATGAATGAAATTAGTTTAAATTATATAAGCGTATGCACAGCTTTCATATTGAACTTTTCAAATCTGTGAATTGGCAATTGCTTGGTTTGTTGTATCTTTAGCACCCTCTGCTGACTGAACTGTACTCTGTCTACATACTTTAGCTCAAAGAATCAAATATTTTACACCATCTGGTGGACTACTGGTTTTATGGTGTGCTATTCATATTTTCATGCATTGTGCTGAATTAAGACATCCTAAAAACGCCTGCACTCTCAAGAACATCAGTTCTTATTTGCCATTGATGTTTTCATATTTTAACATCCATATAACCTTAAGTTTCAAAGTGGAAGATGTTTTTTTTTTAATTGGAATTGATCTTAAAATTAAGAAAAAAAAAGATTCTTAATTTGAAGACGTTCATGCTAAAGTTTCTTCTTATTTTGGTTCTTTCTGATACCTTTACTGTTTTAATGTTTAAATACATTTAGATTCTGTGTTACTTGTTTTTTTTTTTTCCTTTATTTTGTTTAAAACCTGTTTTATTTAATATGCGTGTTATTTTTCTCACTTATGTAATGCTTTAATATTCATTAATATTTTGAATTGGTTAAGTATCTTATATTATTTATATCCTATATATAATTTTAGTGAGTTAGTTTTTTGTACGTCTCTGTGCGTTTTGTAATTTTTAAAAACAATTATTCATTAGTTAGCTGTTTATGAATATCTATACATTTTCTATTGACTAAATAAATGTTGACATGACAAGCTGAAATGATATTTGTGAATATTTCATTTTATTTTAAGCAATCTTCATTTTGTTTCTGCAAACTATAACTTTAAACTACGCAACTATAACGTCTTAAAATCTATTTCAAACAGCACAATGGATACAACCGCATTATATGTTACTAGTGTCATTTTACTGGCTAGTGCTCAGCATATATAAGTACACCCCTCACAAATCTATCTTTTAATTTCATATTTGTAATAGGAAGCTATACAATATTAGATTAGTGCATATACATTAGATTATTCAGCACTGAAGTCAAATCTGGAGCTTATCTAACAAATTGACTTACGATAAAGGTCCAAAAACTAGTACAGCCAAATTTATGTTATAGAAAAATATTAAATACAAATTAAAAAAGAGGAAAAATCAACAGAAGCAAAAAAATGAACAATTTAGTTGAAATTGTGCAGGTATTTGCAATATTTTGTTTGAATTGAATTGTATTATCTTTTGACTTCTAAATATGTTTGGTGACTAAAATGTTATTTTATTAAATATATCTGTTTTGTTTAAATGCACCAAAATACATCTCCTATATTCACTGAGAAATTAATAACAATATTCATTTTCTAAATGGGGTGTACTCAATTATGCTAAGCACTGTATATAATGGGCACCTGACGCATTGTAGTATCTCTGCCGCTAGAGGGGAGCCTCGTGTAATGTTAGTTCAGGCACTCCTCGAAGCAGCTAATGTCATATATTTAGATAGTCCTCCTTCAACACCGTCTTGAATTCATTTATCCTTTTACTTTATAATATCTCGGTTCTCTGGTAATATGCGGTGAGGTTCACATCAGGAGCATAACGTACATTAGCTAAACATTCAGGTCGAGTCATCTTTCATTTTGCATGTACACGCGTACCTCAGCCTTCACGCCCACGACACACCCATTGGACGACGACAATAATGGGGTGGGGCTTTGTGCAGATTTTGAAGCGTGTGATTGGATGGCCGTTACGCGAGGGCGGGTTCCATGACGCCACTGTCCTCAGACTAGAGAAAGACGCCATTTTGTTTTTAGCGGTGAAGAGGAGAACCGGAAAATTGTAGCGAAAACTGCACCAAAAGGTAAATACTTTCAAAACGACGCATTCTGCGTTGTCATTCTGATATACATCACGCATAGGCATTTTTATTTCAATTTCGTTCACACGTGGCTAAAAGAAAGCGAGACTTCGGTTATGAATGATCATTTCAGTCAGGGAGGCTAACAGGCTAGCTAACGGATGTTTGCTTAGCTGATGTGGAACTGCTCAATCCGTTCGCACCTACTTTTCTCTAATATTCAGATATTTTACTACTCATTTTTCAGCGTCAATGTGTTTTTAATCGTCTACGAGAATAGTGAAGGTAGACAGGAGTGACTAGGGTAAAACAGGTAAACAGCAGAGTGATCCGGTTACCTCGCCTGCGCCCTTAGCACTTAGCGGAATACAAGGCGTCGCAACCGACACAAGTAGAATGTTTCATTATAAACGCTGAGAGTCAACATTCATTATATTTAGGCTATATATTTTGCTTTATGCGTAGATATGGGCGATGGAGAAAATGAATAGACGATGTTATCCCACTGACTGACATTCTGACGGTGAATGGTTGTTAGGCCGTGTTTCTGATGTTTCACTTAAAAGCATACTTTACAAATAAGCTGACTTGATTCTGTCGGTTTATCTCAAGTCTTTTCTTGAGGTGATAATTATTTAATTGTTCGTAACAGATTTCGTGTGGGTCTTAAGTTGTTTTGAAAAACGTGATCAGGATTGAACCAGTCTTTGCCATCATGATCAAAAAAGAAAGAAAACATCACAGTATTCAAAACCGTGACTCTTTTTAAAGGAATAGTTCACCCAAAATTGAAAATTCTGTCATTTTCTCTCACTTTCCACTTGTTGCAAAGCTATTTGTATTTCTTATATTTGCTGATCACTAAAGCAGATATTCGGAAGAATGTTGGAAATGATAGCATAAGAAAAGATACAATTGTAGTCAATGGCTATCGGTTACCAACATTCTTCTAAATATCTTTTGTGTTCAACAGAAAAAGGTAATTTTTTTAGGTAGACTATTCCTTTAACAATGACCAATTTTATTTATTATATCTAGCAGGTTTCATACACCAGGTGACCGCTGTAATGTGTGAATCAAATGGATTGTGACGCTAGTTCACTGTCAGTAGCTATGTTTCCATCAAAAGATGCGGATTCAATTTATGTGATAAACTGCAATATCGCATGAAATATGTGCAAATAAAGCAGCGTTTCCATCCAGCGAGTCAAAGAGAACAAAATTGTCACTACCTGATAAACTGGTGCCAAATATCAACAGTAAAAATGGAATTTGACATGAGACGTATTGCACAGATGCTTTTAACAGTTCTGTAGGTAATTAATAATATA
The DNA here is from genome assembly GCA_903798205.1 of Danio tinwini. NCBI lineage: Eukaryota > Metazoa > Chordata > Actinopteri > Cypriniformes > Danionidae > Danio > Danio tinwini. The sequence goes on along the minus strand of CAIGQZ010032903.1, from coordinate 3,432,171 downwards.
ATAACACATGCTGAAACAGTTAAGGCTTTTTAGAATGACTAAAACAACATTTCAGATGTTTTACAAGGCGGTCAGCCTGCATGCTGGATTGCCCATTCACACGCATTTTTGTCATCCCATGATGTCTTGTATCAAAATCACATCATCACTTTTTTTAATGCCCATACTGGACTTTGTTCGGTACGTGTTTCCATCATAGTTTATGCACATCTTTTCTTACAGAATAAAAAAAGTATACTACTCAGCTATGTGCTAATGTTTTTATTCACATTTTTCAAAATGTATGCGCATCTTGCCGTTTCCATCAACATTTTTTTATGCAAATATCCAAAATATGCATAAAATGGGTGGATGGAAACGTAGCTAATGACGATTCATTTAACTTTATTCAAACCCAGGTCCAATGGGGTAAACATTGATCTCTGGTGTTGGTTTTTGTTCATGTGGTTGTACTGCTGCTGTTAAGTTGTAAAGTGTTTTGTAAGCAAACACAGCCACCCAGTCCTTCTGATTATGAATGACTGACGTGTTGATTTCTAGTTAGGAAGCATTTCTCGCTATAATTGGCTTGTGTGTCTGTCGCAACATTGAAACTGTGGATCAGATGTTGTCATGTGATTTGTCTCTAGCTTCTGTTGTACTTTCACTTCCTAGTCTGCCTGATAAACAGGTTGTCACGATTATTTAGGCCTTTGATGCTTTTGCATTATTTAATGAGCATTTTATCTTGATTATGGGTTAAATATTTGTCCCATGTTGGTGTTTTAAAACCTGTTTTTTAATATCCACAATCTGAAAAGCATTGTTAAGGTCATGATTAATAAGTTTGGCTACCACTGTAATTTTCAAGCATGAAGTAAATTCACAGTACTGTGGCAAGGAAGATGTTGATCTACCACATATTGTGTACTTTAGCCAGAATTTGCAAAGATTTCTGTCTAATTTCAATACGTATTCTTACTATTAGAAACTAAGTCTCAATTTGTGTGATCACAAAACTGTTACTTTATTTTCAATCACCAATGTCTGGAATGTTGTTTGCTACTACTCCCTGCTGCAAAAATAAGCTTTTTTTTTTGTAAGTTTAGTGAAAGGCAGTCTATGTAAATGTTAGCAGAAAATTGTCTGCTAGAGTTTGAGGCACTTTATTTGAGTAACACAATGTATGCTGTTCTGATGTTTGTTGTGTGTGTGTGTATGTATGCATGTATGTCTTTTATATATTAAACATTTATATATAAGAATATAGTCGTTTATAAAGCATGGTGTGATTGAAGTAATGTTGCTAAACGTTTAGTTCTGACATCACAGAAATACAGGATTAAATAAATAAATAATTAGAAAGTATTTCAAAAAATATTTTTATTCTAAAAAATAATAATAATAAAGTAGGAAAAAAGCGAGTAGTGTAGTATGTGACATTACTCTGCTGTTTGACTATTAAGCTGAATATATGGCAGCGAGAATGTGGCTGTTATTTAAACTAGGGCTTAACCTTAAATGCCTTCAGTTTCAGCATGACTAGTTTAGTTTGTAACCAGCAAGGAAAAAGACATTGCAATACTCATCACATCTGATGCATGTTTCTTAAATGTTTCTGTACAGAAGGACAATGTGAGTCACAGTGGAGAAAGAGTGAAAATTCACTTAGCAGAACACAAGTTTTTAAATGTGAAACTTAAGATGTGGTCTCTGAAATCTGTCACCAGCATCAGACATGTATTTATTCAAAGATTTATAGACCGATGGTAATGGTGTTATGCGGTTTAAGGCTTTTTTTTTTACATTGGCAAGAAATTTGTGTGCATTTATGATTACAGTTTCATTAACGAGAGCTATTTGTTTCACCTTTCTGCTTCATTTCTTTGCTTCTCATGTATTATTTATGTGGCTTAATTTGTGGCTGACATATCCTATGGAAGATTTAAAAAAATTCTGTGTTCAAACGTGCACTTTTGACCAGACTTCTCCATTGTTTCTCCAAAATGTTCTTAGCGGTTTTATCTGGAACACACACTGACCATAATGCAGGCCCATCTGATCAGTGAGTCAACCTGTGGAAATCTGTGTCACAGAATGAGTCAGTTTTTTCTAGCACTTCCTTGTATTTGGTGGGGCATCTTCCACTGATATGACCCCTTGTGGAGGACATCGGTTAAACAGAAGGGTGGTTTTCAAATAGTTTGAGGCTTATGTAGTATTTTTGTTCTTTTGGGACTTTGTTTCAGCTTTGCTGTCTCTGCATTCTGAAGCCGCACCTCACTTCTTTTCACCCAAACGATGCTGCTCTCACAATCTTAATGGGTGTGTTCTCACACCATTCTTAGTGCCTAACTTGTGTGCCACATATAGATTTTGTGGACCAAGTACATTGCTTCTCATTTTTTAATTACGAACTATTAGTGAACATTTATTTTATGTGGCTAGTGGTTTGGATTATGGTTTTATGCACGTCCATGTATGAAGTTTGTACAGTGGAGTATCACCACCACCACCACCACCACAAAATGCACATTGGATCAGGGCCCTTCCCTTATATTTAATCACTTTTGCAGGAACACTTTGTGCAATGCATCAGTTCTACTAAATGAACTAATCAATGCCACATGTAGAGCTGTCAAAAGTATTGACCTTGGTAAAAAAAAATCTAAAAACATCACCAATTTCAAACACATCAACATGGCTTTGAAAAGCTCAGGATGTTTTTAAAATTTCAGTACCAATCGTTAAGAAGTTGACAGCCCTAGTTACATGGCTTGTGAAATTGGAAAGTGAGTGAATGAAATGATGATGTGTATAGCAATGTCATTTAGACTGTAGTGCTTGTGTTTTGGTACAACACAGTAAAGTTTGAATGGATTGTTTTGGGGCAATTTTTCTTTTGTCCCATAACAGTCCCATATTATATTTGTACCCATTTGAAGTCTGGAAGTAGTTGAAAGTAGACCTTTTATACTTGTATTTAGCAATGTGCTACTTCTAATACGAAATAGTTTGATGAAAGTATATCTTAATACCAGGTGTAAATAGGGCCTCAACTCACTATGTTAGTGAGAAATGGTCTCGTTGTCGTAATGTACAGAGTAGAGAAGTACATTTAAGAATAGTTGCATATTGGTAGTACGTTTACTACAATTTTCATCACAATATATTATTATAACTATATATTATAAAGTTAACTATTATGAAATGAAATATAAGTGCAAAAGTCAGATTTTGTCATGATTGTAAAATAAAATGTGTTTTATGGTTTTCTGGGGAGTCAAATTATTTAGGTACAAAAATTAAACAACCAAATGCCAAATAACACTCCTTAGTCTTTCTTGTACAAATAAATGCAATAAATCTTTGTTAAACCTATCAATGTTATAATTTTTTGTGCTTGAATGCTTTAAACTCTTCTGAAATACTCGCATGCAAATGATTCATTTCCACTCTACTATTGTTAAACTCTGCAGTGACTCCACAAATTGCATGTGTCCTGAACTGTGTTGCCTGGTCAACTATAATCCAAACTCAACACTGCAAATACTAACATGTGACCATTGCGGAGGTGCACATTGCAAGCATAGATGCTGAAACTTTATAATGTGCAGCCCCAATAATAAAAAAAAGCTTGATAATCTTAATTTCAGAGAGTCTCCAAACATGCATCATACGATTAAGGGACTGGAAAGGAAAGATTCTGTCTTTGGTCTAAATAGGGTTGAGGTGGCATTATTGTCAAAAACTGTCCAGCTGATGTCTAGAATTACGGTTGGGATTAGTGAGTAACTCAATCGATGGGTTCCACGCTGTCCATCCATCTCTCTTTCGCTCTCTCTCTCTCTCTCTGTCTGTCTCTCTCTCTCTGTCTCTGATTAATTCAGAGGGCAGGTGTCTCCTTACATGTTTGACAGGTTTCTGGTTTCCCCCGTCCTCTTCTTTCCACTGGTGGCATCTTGCATTCACCTCATCACTGAGCTTGTTGTTTATCTGTGGCTACATCCTCCTCATTTCTCTTTGCATGATGAACCTGCATTCATGGGGCTTTGACACTTAATAATTTCCTGTGTAATTGTGATTGCGGATCATCTAATTTGGGTGTTTAATTTCTTTGAAATGACTTTAGTGTGACATTATTTAGCAGATGCCTGTATGTCACAAGCACTTGGTGGTTTCAGGACTCCATTTCTACCCTAGATGTTTACCACTTTTTTTCCACATCTCCTAGGGGTGTAAGGATGAAAGTCATACTATTTTATTTTTATGTTTCAAATTTCAAAAATTTTCAGAGACATACAAGGTCCAGAAAAAGAACAAAAACTTTCAAGACATTTTATGTGTCTTCAGTGGTTTGAAGTTCCAAGAACACATTTGTGCACCCCAAAAAAACTGTAAAATCAGCTTTGTTAGCCATGGTCTTCTCTCCTGCATCAAGTCAGGGTGCGCATTTACTACAGGCAGTACAATGTATTGCGAAAGAGTCAGCAGTGTGACACAAGTGGTGTATTGACTATAGTAAATGCATATCTTAATCTGTCCCAGAAGACATAGGCAGTTTTTACTGTTTTATTACCTAAAAGTGATTTTTGGAGTGTTGTATGAGTACAGTGAAATATTAAAGTCACATTAAATGTTTTGACTATTTTGGTTTCTTTCACGCAGTTCTAGGAGGGTTGCAGTGCATCTGGAGTAGGGCTGCACGATTTGGAGGAGAAAAAACGAATTGCAATTTATCAAATAAAAATTGCACCTTTTTAAATAGTGATTTTGGTTTAAAATCAATGAATTGTGCAGGCCTAATCTGGAGTATAGCAACTGCTTCCACTCGGAGTCTAAACTTCTTTTTTTTGTGGTCAAAATTAACATTGACTGATGCAGAATAGGGGCGACCCAGTGGCGCAGTAGGTAATGCTGTCGCCTCACAGCAAGAAGGTTGCTGGGTCAGTTGGCGTTTCTTTGTGGAGTTTGCATGTTCTCCCTGCATTAACGTTACGTTTCCTCCGGGTGCTTCGATTTCCCCCACAGTCCAAAGACATGTGGTATAGGTAAATTGTTGCTTCTTGTGTCAATTTTATGGTTTGTTGCACAGACTGGTGACACTTTTCTGTAAACTAGTAGCATTCAGCTGCAAGTCTAGTTTCACCCTTTTTGATGCCATACTGTTGTTCTAGGCACTGTTTGGAAGGGGTATCAAAAAGTGGTACTGTTTGCTATTTTGGCCATTTGACATGGAAACGGACATAAATTTGTACCATAACATTTAATGGAAACTGGACATAAAAACCACAAACAAAACACCAAATGGGACACTATATTCTGTTCTTAGCACAGTTAATGGCATTTCACGGCATAAAGGACAACCTGCACTACCCTTAATTTTTGGCTAATAATATATTGCTGGTTGTTAATTTGGTCTGTAATTCGAAAATTAGGGTTTTTATTGATTACATTCATTTATTAGTTCTATAATCAGCCGTCTTGTGTTTTGCAGATCTGCCATCATGGGGAATATGTTTGCAGGCCTCTTTAAGAATCTCTTTGGGAAGAAAGAGATGAGAATTCTGATGGTGGGCTTGGATGCTGCCGGAAAGACCACCATCCTGTACAAACTGAAACTGGGAGAAATCGTCACCACCATCCCCACTATTGGTCTGTGATCCGTGCATAATGTTTTTCTTTCCATTTAAATCTCCATTTTAAAAGAAAGATGCTTGCTATGTGTAATGATTATGCTGCACATTTTTAGACAGTCTTAAAGAGTATAGGTAACGTCATAGCCTAATTATTTAAAAACTTGCAGAACATCTGGTTAAAGTAAAAAATAATAATATAATAATAATAATTATATTCAAATTAATTGATAACTTTACTTAACCTAGTATTGTACAGCATTTTATACTTCTATTGAGGTTTTAAAAGTCCCCTTATTGTCTTCTCCCTGTATCTTATATTTCTGTGCTTTGTGTTTTATGGTAACATTCTCTGCTCTTAGGCGGCTATAGTGTTATTATAGTGAGGCGCCAGCAAGAGACACAAGAAGTTCATGCCTTTCCCCCCTCATCCCATCTGCCCTGCTTTTTTCAGCCAGTGTTTAACTTTCCCCCTTTTCTCTTTTTGCAGGTTTTAATGTTGAGACAGTAGAGTATAAGAACATCAGCTTTACAGTGTGGGATGTGGGCGGCCAGGATAAGATCAGGCCGCTTTGGAGGCACTATTTCCAGAACACGCAAGGTCAGTGTCCACACACGTGCATGCAAACAAACCCAGGTAACAAGTACATACTCAGTCTCTTACTGTCTCTTTCACAGGCCTGATTTTTGTTGTGGACAGTAATGATAGGGAGAGAGTGAATGAGGCGAGGGAGGAGTTGACGAGGATGCTGGCAGAGGATGAGTTGAGAGATGCTGTGTTGCTTGTCTTTGCAAACAAACAGGTAAGCAACTTTCACCCTTTTACCAACTTTTTTTTCATTGTTAAAAACCTATTAATTAAATAAAAAGTTGCACATTCACATACCCACTGTTTATATACATTTGTAATTATGTTCATATCTCTGCATACCTTTTAATAATAGCAACCTGTACATGTATTCATCTGTTGTAAATCTTATCATAGTTAATGCAGCCTGTATTTAATGTTCATAGTACATTCGTCTGTTAATATCACCATAGTTTTTCTATAATTGCACTTTATAAATTATACAGGGTATCTGAGGGGTCTTAAATTTCAAAAGCAAAATTTTAGGCCTTAAGTCCTATATCTACTGAAATATTGTGCTGTAGGTCTTAAATCTTTTTAACAGGTCTTAATTTTCCTTTGTTCATGTATAGCTACCCAGTTTGGCCATTAACACTTATACAATTACCAACAATTGCAACTTTTTATTTAAAAATAGCATTTAATTACTTTCCTTACAGTGACATTTGTTTAAAAGTTCTCCATTTATTTACTGCTTAGGATACTGACCTGACCTGTGTTTTATTTTATTTATTTTTAAATGTATTAAATTATAATTATTTTTGACAGGTCAATTGAAAAAAAATTCTAACTGGGATATAAAAAAATCCTTAGCATTTAGCCTTGTGTAAGTCTAAAATTTCATTCATATTGGTCTTAAAAATGTCTTAAAGTCTCAAGTTCAACTTGGTGAAGCCTGCAGAAACACTTTTATACCTGTATCCTGCACTTGTTGCTATTGCACTCCTTTTTAGACCTAAACTGCATTTTGTTGCCTTGTACATGTAAATGTAATAACAATAAAGTTGAATCCAAGCTAAAATTAAATTATCTGGGTAAAGAAAGTCGCTCACTTGAAATGAAGTTCTAAAGTGCTTAATTTTTCTAAAGTTTTAATACTTTATCTCACTCCTCTGCTGGTCTTGTTCTTCAATGCCAAAAAAAGTGTAGATATACCCGAGTGACTCCTAATATGGATATAATATAATAATATACCTAATATGTTCATTGTTTCCATGCTCACACTCAAGAGGTTAATCAGTCAGCATGACTGTAAGAAATTCTGCAAGAATAAGTTACCTTTTTATTTTTTTGCAATTGCAGTTACTTTTTACAATTGAAGTAGGGCTGCATGATATTAGCAAAAAAAACGTGCATTTGGATATTTTTATTTTTTCTGATTTATAATGTGATATTTGCCAAATAACTTAAATAGCTCTATTTTAAAATAATTAATAGATTTATATTCAGTTGGAAGATTTTGTAGAGGAATACATCACTTCCTTGAAGTTATTCATATATATGTGTTTATGGTTGGCAAACAAATGAATGGCATAGTTTTGGGGTTTATATGTTTTTATGGGGTGCCAACTTCACGGAGATGAATAACATCTACTGCATGTGTAATAGACTAATTACCAGCATAAATACAGTAGAGCAATGGCATAAATTGAGTCTAGAAGTATTCAGGTACAGAAATAAAATAATCAAACGAACAAAGTTGTCTAGTCTTTATTATATAGATTATTAAATAAAATACATTTTTGGTAAAGCAATGATAATTCCTTGTGCCCAAATGCTTTTAACTCATTTAAAATGCTTACACAGTCATAGGCATTAAAACACCCACTCATCTAACAACTAATAACCTTTCACGCTTTTATGGTTAAATTGAAGTGACTTCGCAACACTATGATCCTGACTCCACATCATTGCTAATCCTGGGATGTGAATTGTGCACATTTACACATTGCAATATTGATGCTAAAACGATATATTATTCAGCCCTAATTTGAAGGCCCTAAATTGTTATTTTAAATGAGAAGTAATAATTAACAATATTACTTTTTTGGATGTAATTTAAGAGAAATAAGTTTAGTTATAAAAAAAATTAAAGACCTAAACTTTTGCATGGCAAAAATATAAGATATTCAGTTTCAGTCTATGCTGTTAATTAAACAAGACAGACTTTCTTTGAGCTTTCGCATTGTTAATGTTTTTAGTTTTGTTGATTTTATGAAAATGAATGAAGAGTCATTAAAGTTAGTCCAGCAGAAAACCGTAATATTTTTTGATGTCAGCATTATACACATTTTATTACGGCCTGTAAAATAGGCATAAAGTCATCTTGGGTTTTTATGAATCAATACTGATCAAATCAAAGTTCAATATATTTTGGAAGCTCACTATCTGACTGTATTGCTCTTGTCAATTGTTCTGCCACAGGACCTGCCCAATGCCATGAACGCAGCCGAGATCACAGATAAGCTGGGCCTTCATTCCCTGCGTCATCGTAACTGGTACATCCAGGCCACCTGCGCCACTAGCGGTGATGGCCTTTATGAAGGGCTTGACTGGCTCTCTAACCAGCTCAAAAACGCTAAATGATCCATTCCACCTTCTCTTCTTCTGTCAGCGCTGTGTGTGTGTGTGTCTGTATGAGTGTATGTAAAAGGTGATAGCACTGGTTTCAGTCTTGCCCGGTTGCCCAGTTTATTCATTTCCTTCTCTTGTCCAGTCTTGTATACGTCAAAGACTCTGCCCAGTGCTGTCTAAAACACACATGCAAAGAGTGTGTGTGTGTTTTGTTTGTGTGTGTGTGTGTGTGTGTGTGTGTGTGTGTGAACTGAGGGTGGGAGTAGCCTTGCTGTGCCTTTCAAAATAGACACTCAGCGTACAGCATGGTTCTCTCTTTCTCTCTCTTCTCCCTCCTCTCCCCGTGGTTTTCTGCACGCAAAGAATGACCCAGGATGTTAAATATTTCTGTTACCTAATACACTGAAGCCAGACTATAGGCCTGATTTTTCTTCCCTTTCCCAATGTTTAAAGCAATCACGCATGACAAAAAAAATGTTACAAGGTGTGAGTTGCCATCCTTTGACCCCCACATTTGATAAAACTCATTGTAACCTGCATCAGGTTGGGAAAATAAAAGAAGGAACAAAAATCAGACAATAAAGTGACATTTTGTTTTCCATCTGTTCTTCTTCGCGTTCTTTGAAAATCATGCTAAGGCTTTCAGGTAGGTCACATGATGCTTTCCATTTGAACGCCAGCTTGATTTCTCTTCTGTGAAACATTTCGTAGGTCTGTAAGACGTCTTAAACTATTGCCAGTGGGGAAGAAATCATTTGACCCTGTGTGTCTGCTGTAGTACGATCATCCTATCAGAGCCCAGGCACTAATAACAGCCTTACATGTGTTTGAATTTGGCATGTAAGCTGCGGCTGCAGAAGTGTTTGTGAGAGTATGGAGGGAGTGAGCGCCTTCTGCTGGAGCAGCGAGGCCTTTCGCGAGCTGCTCCCACTCCAGTGATCCGTCTTTTAGCTCTCTCTTTCTTTATTTTTATTGATGATGTGGTGATAATTATTTTTTTTTTTGTTTTGTTATTACGGTCTCTTTCGAGGTGTCCTGCATCATATGTACAGTCAGAATCTCATAAGCGTTCAGGTGAGGCCACTAAGGGCTTTTTAGGATGCATTGTTTTTTCCCTTTTGTAAGCTCTAAAACCGAGATGCACGATCGATCGATGGCACACTTGCCTGTAAGCTTCAGTGGTTGTTTCTGATTTTCTTTGAATGAGAGAATCTTAGAACAGCTGTAGGTTAAAATGCAAACTCCTTCAGCCAGCCTCATATTTCCATATTTCATGATTTCCTCATTTCCATCCATTGATGGCTGCTCTACCTGATGCACCAGTCCATTTTGAAAAGCGTCACTGATAGAAACAAGCACCAGCAGAGAGATGTTTGCTTTGGGAATGTGTACACGCTTCTTTTAATAATCCAAAACTGACAAACATGTTTTTTTTTTCCCTTTTCTTCATATTCCAAAGGCAACTGCAGTGTTGAATGCAGCATCTGTAAAAATCCCAGTGGTTTAATCCTTTACTGACCTCTCACAAGGGAATAGGTGACGTTTTACCTTGTGTGAAACTTGATAGTGACATGAATGCATTTGGTTCGTTTAGTTTTCCTCCCCCTTTGTCTGTCATCGAAATTCATGTCTCATAACTCTAATAATGTTTATTATTTTATTTCTTGGCCTTTTAGTTCTTATGATACAGATCTACTGTAGTAGATAAAGATTTATTTGAATAAGCATCATCTATGACAAGTAATTAAAGTGTATGAACTTGAGTATGAAAATGTATTTAGCTTGCAGATTTCATTTAGCTATCCTATGTTCAGATGTGAAGCTTTAATTTCAACAATTCTGTAAAATAATAGGAGCAAGGAACGTGTGCATATGTTTTTTCTTTTACTGAAATGGTTTTTGTTTTAGCTTTTTTTTTTTTAAACCCATCTTGTAACATCTGATAAATGCACTATAATAAAGAGATCTCTATTACAACTTACTTTGGTGTTATGTCTTTTATCAGTAAATATTATACATTACTAAAAATGATTAAGCTCTGATGTGTTCATGTCATACTATAGTTTACCATAATGTGGCGCTGTTGTGATAGCTGATAAAGAAGCTAATACAGCTGCTAATGCAAGGTTTTGAAATTTTACTTGGATATTTATCAGTAAATATTTATTATTTATTTAAATACAAATTACAAAATACTTTTTTGTATTTGAAATACGTATTTGAAACACATGTATCATAAATACTGCCCACCCCTGGGTGCTACCAATATATTTATGCTCTGATCGGTAAGCCGGAGATCAGTATCAGCTTTTAATCACATTTAATGACTCAATCTGTACTCACTGATCTGGCTGATCTCATGATCCGATGGCAAGTGTTTGTTAGTTGGACATGAGGAAAATGTTTGAATGACCTTGCATGTATTTAGGCCTTTTTACATATAAAAACTGAAACTTCAGTGTTTTTGACAATATTGCAAGTTCACTAAACTGGAAATATATGCATAAAAAACTTTTAAATGATCTAAATTTAACATGTATATTTAATAATATAACTTCTTATACTTAGTTTATAGACCTATTTATTTTTAGTATGCATTAAATATGCCCTACAAACCTTTTCTTGATTAAGAGATGTTTCCAAATTGCAATGTTAGTCATTTTTCTTACGAGTTTTTGAATTATTATTATTTTTTCTATCTTTGCCATCTATTTTTTTCTGTAAAACTGCTTCTGAACATGACCCATGTTTAAGGGATTATATGCAGCATCTTTAATTTATTCTCTTAGGTAAGGAGGACGCTCCACTGAAGTATTATAAAGCTTAAAAATCGGTTCTCCGTATCGGCTGATCACCATGACAAGGAATCGGTACTCTGTATCGGCTGAATAAATCCTGATCGAATCATTCCTAATATTTACACTAAACTAATTTATGCAAGTCTTTCACACTGACAGTGTACTTTTTGAAGTGTCACTACACAAAATGTCTTTTTAAAAAAAAAAGTGAATGAAATTTATGTTGTCGTAACCAATCAGTGAACTTTATAGCTTTCGTTGTATTTCATATTATTAGACCAGGGATCATCTTAGCATATTTTTAACCCTATTATAGCTGTATTGTTGTCAGTGTCAAGTTAATGTCAAAATATAAGTACAAGAGAGAATGCATGCAGACTCAAAATAAATAGAGACATTCGGATGTTTTATAATAAATTTTTAAGAGGATTAAAACTCGACACGATTGATCACGGCTGGTCTTGCACCATCAATCACTAACCAACCAATTTACCTTACTTATCCTTGTTTTTTGACGAACACCAACAACCCCCCCGCCCCTCCACCCCGTCGTCTTCCTACTCCAATAGCAGAAATTCAAAGGTAGCTCTGATGATAAAGAAAAAATGTGCCCGTAGGAGAATTTTAAATAGACAATAATAATATGTAGTCCAGAGACTCAGTGTTAAAGATGTACAAATTCAAGAACTAAAAGAGGAAGTTACTCTTGATGGCCCACTTCTGTCACTTCTGGTTTGATTGCTGTAGACCCATAACCACAGTAATGAAACAACATAAAAAGGATGGATTCTAAAACTGAGGGTGAAATGACATGTTGGCACTTTCCACTTGCTCTCAGCCTCAAATGTCATGTCAACTGCTGGGTTTATAGAGCTGTCAGCTTTCTAGTCGCTCTCGTGGCACATTTGATTTTATAAACTTGATTGGTATGTGCAGCGACACTTCAAGTCATGCTTCAGAATATAATGCTGAGAAAAACAAACTCTGATTGTTTACTTTACACGGGTGGTCCTTGGTAAAGAAAGGCTGCGAATGCGTCCAGACCTTCTGCCAGAAATATGAATGTCTGATCCATGTGTGGATCCTAAAAAGTAAGGCCAAAACATTGATCACCCCCTGTTGGCCCTATGCACTACAGGGAACTATTGGTTCAGAACTCGTATATGAAAGTCAGGATGGAGTTGCGTCGCTTTCTTATTTTCTTTTTAAAACAGCATAGAGTCTGACATCTGCTTTCCACTATAAAAACTGAACTGAATTGAAAAGTGCTGGTAAAACAAAAATCAAATCAATTCGAGAACCAATTTCCTCCCCGGGCCATTTTCCTGTTTGCATTCTAAAGCTGCGTTCAACAACTGAAGTATTGAGGATGCTGTAATAATCGAAGCCTTTCAGTGTGCGTCAAGTGTTTTGTGAAACAACAAAGATGTGCAAATTATGTGACTGAAGCAGCAAAAAGGATGAATAAATCACCCATGACAAGGCTGAGCAAAAAAAAAAATGCCACAGACAAAAGCAACAGGTAATCTAACGTTAACATTCTGTCTGCATTTCTTTTTACACTATAAATACTGTGACTGTTTTGTTAGGGATGCATTCCCCCAATCAGCCTATGCAGTTTTATCAAAGGCAGACCCTACTGTGCCAGGTTAGAGTCATTTTCTAGGTTGATATGGCTCGGAGCCATACTCTCATTCTGTTATAACAGTTAAGGAACTTTGCTGCAGAAGGTGCAATGATATTATGCAGCACCTAAGAATAATCTTTAGCTAGGTAACAGCGCTGCGTAATATTAATGTTCCTGCTGCAGCAGCAATGTTTCTTGATTATGCAGGAATGGGAGTATAGTTATTAGCCCTTGAAAATATAACTTCATTTTCTGCCAGTTTTAGTAGACAATGCAACTACCGAAGAGTTAAGCTTTAAATAGAAAAATTATCCAAACTTCTGAAATTTGAGTAAGATGTTATTGGTCTAAAATCTTAATGAGTAATTTATGCTAAGTGCTCCCTCCAGACCCAAAGATTGGCAAGATGTCCACATTGAAAATCAGGTCCAATATGCAGTGGACATTGTAACGTCCATGCTACTGTGACAATTGGGTTTAAGCTTGGGGTAAACGTTAATAAATTTAAGGGGTTGGGTTTAAGGTTGGGGTAGATGTAGATGTTAATAACATTAAGAGTTGGGTTTAGGCTTGGGGTAGACGTTAATA
>CAIGQZ010032903.1:3371704-3400933 GCA_903798205.1 Danio tinwini | reverse complement strand
GACATTGAGCAATACTTTTATCTCTCCCTTGTGTATGTGTGTGACAACCTGTGTGTGTATACACTCAACAACAGCTTTATTTGGTATATTTTGCTAGTACAAGGGTTGACTCCGTTTTTGCCTTCGTATTGACTTGAATCGATGCGAAGTAGCTATTAAACTGTGCCCATAAAGGGATGGATGTGGCCAGCAACTGTACTTAGGTAGGCTGTGATGTTTGAATGATTCTCAATTGGTGCTAAGAGGCCAAAGTGTGCCAAGAAAACATTTTCCACAGCATTACACAACAGGCAGCTTGAACTGTTGATACAAGAAGAGATGGATCCACGTTTCATGTTTTTTATAGCGAATTCTGACCCTACCATCAGAATTTCTCACAGAAATCAAAATCACCAGGAGGGCAAGACAAATGTAAGGACATTTTTTTCTTTTTCTGCCTAGAATTATTTAAAATATCTTTAGATTATGCATTATGATTTTGATAGAGTAGGAGTTAATAATGTAACACATGGAAGAAAAAAAAAGAACACTTTTTTTTGAGGGCTGCTAATCCACCTTGAACCACATGCTTGGTAAACAAAGTAAAGTAAGTCTCACATAAAATATATCTAAAAGACAGAAAAATTACATTACAAAATGTATTGTAAATATATTATATAATAAATAAATACATTACATAAATACACAATTAGGCAAGTTATTGTATAATGTTGGTTTGGTCTGTAGACTATCGAAAAAAATATAGCTAAAAGGGGCTAATGATTTTGACCTTAAAATGGTGTTTCTAGCCAAAATTAAACAAATAAGACTTCCTCTAGAAGAAAAAATATTATCAGACATACTGTGAAAATTTCCTTGCTCTGAAAGGCATCATTTGGAAAATATTTAAAAAAAAAATCAAAGGGGGGCTAATAACTGACTTCAATTGTATATAAATATAAAATAAATAATTTTTATATTATTAAATAATATTGAAATCAATATAAAAACTCAATGATGAACTAAAAATGTCTGTGGAAATCTGTGTGTGGGCCTATAGATCATGGTATTTCTAGTAGTCTATGTGCTGGAAACGTGGTTATTTCAATTTTATTGTGCTAAAAATATAGTTATTTTTTCATAAGTTGCAGTTGATTACATTTTTAAATACCAATCTACGAGACTTATTGATCATATCATTTTCCACAGTGCTCAAGGTAATTTAATTTAATTTAGTCAAAAACTAATAAAAATAAAACAAAAAAGTCCGACCTAACATACTCCATGTTTCTAAACCCTCTTTTAATTGTAAATTTAGTGAATTGCGTGATTGTTGGTTGTAAATTGTCTGATTTGTGAACTTCTGCATGCATTATATGTGACTCAGGTTCTGTAAGTCTGATTTCTCTCTGTGTGTTTCTTTTTTTTTTTTGTTCTCTCTCCAAATACTCCCTGTGCTATAGATGCTGTAATGGCCTGTCACATTCAGACCTCATCAGTGGTCTGTAAACACAGCTCCCCACAGTTTCTTTACTTTCCACATCTCACGCAACAATGCAAAAAAAAATAAAAAATAAATACAGCACCTCTCCGCCATCATCATGGTCGCCATGGAAACCCAAAGGTCTGGCTTGGTGTGTTATGATGATGTGTGCTGTGCTTTAGGGTTATGATTTGAGGGAAAATGCATTCTTTATATAGCATAAAGGCACCTGAAACTACAGTGTGTAGAATCAATAGAGATATGCTTCAATTTCAGCATTTTCTAAGGTAATAACTGGAATGAAATACTGGGATGTAATTGCACACGAATGAGCTTTGAATATGGATGGATTGATAATTATCATCATCAAGAAAGTACCTGAGTTTAATGATATAAAATATGCACATCATAATTTGCTTTATCGGTCCACAAGGAAAGAGATACAGCTGTCGTTTTAATCTATTAAAGCACCAAACACAAAAATGAGATTCCTTAATGCTGAATTTGAAGCAAGGAAAAACAGGATTTAGCAAGTAAAGGTGCAGAATTGTGTGCAAAGGCGTTTAAAAAGGGACTTTAAGGTGTATTATTGGCAAAGGAGAAGCTGATTTAAGTGAAAATCCAGACGGTGAGAAGATGGGATGTCAGTGTGTGATGAAGAATTGAGGTTATTGAATCCTCTGTGCCTCACTGTGCTTTTCTACAGCTATCCATCAAGCTGACTCTTCATCACTGTAACATGGCACAAAGCAATAAGACCTTAATAGTATAAGCAAAATGTGTGAACTGGAGATGTTTGTTTGTTTGTGTACCTCTGAATGTAGTGTATTTTTTCTATTAAATGCCAGTGCCAGTGGGCCAGGAATGTGTGAAAACAAAATGCATGTGCATGGTATGTTGTTTGTGTAGGTGTCTTTTGTTGGTACACAAAAGATCTACAAGGAATGCTGTGATGGATACACAAAATGTTTCTTGTTGTCTGAGAAACTAAGATTGATCTTGGATGTGTGACTTCTTTATAATACTGACGGTATATATGCTGACATACAAATGACTTATTTTGTATGTGTGTGTGCTTTTATTGCTAATGATTTTGCGTATTTAGCACGCAAATTGATTTATATTTTAAATACTAATGATTTTGTTTGTTTGGCACTCCAATTGATTCCAGTTGTAATAGTGGAAAGCTGTTTTTAATAACTCTGCTGTATCTGTAGGGAATGGCATTATAATTAGACACATGAAGTCACTAATCTGCTAAATTACAGTTCTTTTTGTCTTCATTTGTATACATGCTAAAAAAAGCTTTAAAAGAGCATGAATGAATTGTAGGTCGTCTAGAACTGCCTCTTTTTTTAAATAAATGTTCAAAATTAAATGTTTAGTAGGTCAATGCTTTGTGATGATCTAAGTGAATGATCTACATGAGTTTTATATGGCTGTATAGTGACATTTTTGTTTTAACATTTTAATTTAATTAGGTCTTAACATTTTTTTTGTAACTGTATGCTACTGTTTACTCAATTGTACATAATTTAACATTTAATGAATCATGAATATTCAATAATACAGCTTTAAGCATTTAATGCCTAAAACATTTATTTATTCATTTTCCCTCAGCTTTGTCCCTTTATTTATCTGGGGTCGCCACAGCGGAATTAACCTCCAACTATACCAGCAAATGTTTCACACAAAGGATGCCTTTCCAGCCGCAACCAAGTAATGGGAAACACCCATACACACACATACACTGCGGCCAATTTAATTTATTCAATTCACCTATACCGCATGTCTTTGGACTGTGGGGGAAACCAGAGCACCCAGAGTCGTGCACAACCTACGCGAACACAGGGAGAACATGCAAACTTCACTGAAATGCCAACTGACCCAGCCGGGACTCGAACAAGAAAAAAAAAAAATATATATATTTTTTTTTATATATATATATTAATTTATATTTAAATGTCTTATCTTAGGTTTACAGAATATCCCCATCCTCAGGAGGAAAAATGTTTTCATGAATACATTTTTTGTAAAGGGAATATTTGTACTTCATATAACAGCAATATAGTACAGTAGGTTACATTAATATGCAACTTATTTTGCCATCCTTTCTAAACATTGTATAATAATTTTCCATTCTTACACAAAATATCCATCTGTAATTGTGAAAATACAGTAATTTTTCCATTGTAAATTTGTTTCAGTCTCCGATTCATAGGCTTGGAGGATATTCACCATTCCAGTGCATTTTTTTAGCTATCAATACCAATATCCATAGTATATACCTCTTTTCCTCATTGTTCATTTTTGGGTAATACTACCAACACATTACATGCCTCTGTCTTCTTTATTTCTCTTTTTTTATCACTTTTCAGAATTCTTAGATTTTTTTGGCAGTCTCTCTACTTAAATTCCGCATTTAATTAAATCTACAACTTGCAGTTGCTTTGTAATTATTTGGCAAACTTGCTACTAAAAGTTAAATTTGTTACATTTTTTACTGATAAATTTAAATACAAATAGTTATTTGCATAACTTTGCATTTAAAAGGATAGTTCACTGAAAAAAAAAACTCTTCCTCAAGTGGTTTCAAAAATTTATGAGTTTTCTTCTGTTGAACGCACGCACGCACGCACGCACGCACGCACGCACGCACGCACGCACGCACGCACGCACGCACACACACACAAAAGATATTTTAAAAAAACCTGTAACCAATGACATCCATAGTAGGAAAAACAAATACTATGAAACTCAATTACTACAGGTTTTCAGCATTCTGCAAAATAACTTTTGTGTTCAACAGAAGAAAAAAAACTGGTTTGATGGAAGGGTAAGTGATGACAGAATTTGCATGTGAACTATCCCTTAAATATCACTATCAACATCAGCAATGTTAAACCTATTTATAGCAGATTTTTAGTACTTAACATTAAAGATGTCCTGATCCTATTACGTAATCGGAAATCGGGCTCGATCGCACAGTTTCAGATTCGATCGGAATCGGACGTTACCTCCCGATCAGGAATCGAATGTATATGTGTGTATAACACATCTATAGTAATGCATCTATAGTTCTTAAAAGCATATTACTGGCTTTGCAAACACTGTGGCACAATTTTTGTTTTGTTTACATGCCTGCCGGGTATTTTAAGTTGAGGTGCTATTTGTTTTATATTAGATTTTTATATATTTACTGTTGCACTAAAGTCCAAAAAGGAAGAATTGATGTTATTTATTGCTTGATTGTTCAAGCTACCTCACAGAAGGATTCGGCTGGGTCAGTTTAGCCAATTATATTTCAGCACTCCGGGTCGCCTTGGTGGAAAACCGCGCATTTCATTCATTTTTTCAGAAAGGCTCTGAAAGCATGCGTCTGTGACCGAAATGCAACCAAAATGCGACCTCCGGTGGACAGTAGACTGGAATATTACGAACGTCAACATTAGGTGAGCATGTTGATGAGATACGCAGTGATGAGCAATTTGGCTGTTTGCACCAGACGAAGCACGACAGAAATTTAAATACAGCCTTTCAGAAGCACAGAATATGCACTCACTCACGAAATGGTAAGGTTTTTAATCTATTTAATACACATTAGCCCTCTTTAACATCATTAAATGTAGATGCTGAATCACTCATATGTGTTTAGTTCTAAGGTTCAATTTTAAATGGTTTATTTTATTTTCAACATCTGAGGTGAACTATCTGCTGCTGCTTTCAGTATATGGCAATAAATATAATGTAAAATGGCATTCAAACACACATTGTCAGCTTTTAGCACAAAAAAAAAAAAACACACAAGGGTTACCTGAGGTGATCATTCTCATAGTTTTCTGTTGTTCAGCTGTGAGAAATAGAAACCTTTTCTAATGTATCAATTAGAGGTGATGGTTTTGACAAAAACTAATTTTAATATGGAAAATATTACTTCTATCTGGTGCTGTTGCTTTATGTAGAACACAGTTTAAATCACTCACTCCTGTCCTCAATCTGGCAACCCGCGCTTCAGTTTGTTTTGATCCAGTAGTGCAATACCTAGTTCAACCGCTGGGTGTAAAACTTACTTACTGCACCTTTAAGTTTTTTTTTTCATCCTTAATGGCTTTGGTATTACTCTGTAAAAAGTCAGGGAATTATTAAAAATGTTTACATTAATGAAAAATAGTTTACACTTTGGTACAGTAAGCATACATTTTGTTTTGTAGATGTGGTACTTTTCAAATAAAATAAGATTTTTTGTTATTTTGCCCATTTCCAATAATCCAGAGTTGCAAACCATAAATAAAAAGACTTTATCAGTTATACTGATGAATTTATGATACACTTCAAAAAGTTATAAGGAAACTTGGGACCAAAACCATTTTGTGTAACTACAATTGAAAAATAAATGAAGAATTGTTTCTGGCTCCATTTTTACAAAAACAACACAAGGGTAAAAAACCTTAAATGTACTAATAAAATCATTACATAGATAATATCTATTCAACATTTTAAAACTAGTTTCTTTTACTTTATTAGAAATCATGTATTTTTTCATGTCTGACCATATTTTGGGGGGAAAAAGAATGAAGAGAATGCTTGTTTCCATTTAACCATTGCTATTGGAAGAAGACATTTATCTGCAATTAGGATTTTCCTGATATAATTGTTATACATTTTCTTATCCACTGTAGAAATACCCTTAATAGTAAGCTCTGGAAGAGAGACAGATACATGGTTATTTATTTTTGTAAGATGTATATTTTTTTGTAAGGTTAAATATTTCTGTTTGAATAAGGTGAAGTAGTTTTGGGGAGATACAATGAACTAATTTTTTTGTATTCATTCAAAGTAATCTTTAAACCAAAAGTGTTAACAAATTCACTGTAATTATATAAATGCCCTACATGATAAAACTTTTCATGACCATTGTTCACATTATACACAGCTTGAGAAGTGTACAGTCATGAGAAAAAGTTAGGACACCCTATTCAGGATTTAATAAAAAAGTTAGGCAGTTGATTATAAGTACCTGATTATTTTTGTGCTAATGCTATATGTTGTTGTTCTGTGATTTTATTTTTACATTTTTAAGACCTGCCAAAGAAAAGCTCAAGAAAATAACTATTAAAAATCAGAAATTTAAGCATCATAAAAGTTTTTGACCTAATGAAAAAAGTGAATTTCATAGGGTGTCTTAACTGTTCCACATGACTGTATGTGTGAGTGTGATAACAATCCTTCTCAACTGTCCTCTCTCATCCAGTCTTCTCAAGCCACTCGTCTAGCATCTCCAGCTCCAGAGGGCTAACGATGGCCACAGCAATGCTGCCACTGGAGCGAAGAAGAAATCATTTTAGTTGAGCTGCTCTCTTCTGCAAAGGCTTCTGGCTTTGTGTGCAGCACTAGAAACAGAGGACTCGTAGAAAACAGCTGCTCACACACATACATGTTCACAGAGAGCAAAGAACGCCATGCCGCTCATGGCCTTTCTGAGCGAAATGGCAGCTGGAGAACAGGAGAGGAGAGCAGAGATGAGGAAGGTTAAAGAAACACAGGCACTCGAATCTGTCCTCATCAGCCTCAGTGTGCCGTCAGAGCGGTGAAGGAGGGATGACATGTTATTAGAAGGCAGGAGAGAAAGAGAGAGTGCAGCACAGTGCCTAAAGGGAAGAGAGGAGAGCGTAGTGGAGAAAACCGAGCACTGGTTTATTGAACACAACCACCTCACTAATGAGACACACACAAGCATGAACACACACACACACACACACACACCACACATGGGTCAGGGAAGTATTGGAGTGAAAGGTGAAGGAAAGATCGAAGATTGAAGACAGACGTAAGAGAAAAAAACATGTTATGGGACAAATTAGTTGGTCTTGTATTGTGGCTGATGTTAAATCCAGACCAAGGAAAAACAAGGAGCATTTATGCTGAGAATGCAATGAGAACATACACTGGAAACAGCGGAAGTTAAAGTTATAATACCATTAGCTGGCATTTAAAAATCATTATCGATATTGTCAAGTAAAGTCATCTTTATTTCCATAAGGCTTTTACAATGTAGATTGTGTCAAACCAGCTTAACATAGACAAAGAAAAATAAATAAAATAACCCACAATATTTCAGTTTGTGGAGTATTCCAGCATATGCTAATGCTGTTTTAATAAAAAAGGATTCAGTTCTGTTCAATACAAACGTCACAGTTGAAGGCCAGTGCACTGAAAAGTAACTCCACCAACCCCAACCATGCAAGCCAGAGGTGACATTGGCAATGATATTTATATATTAATGATATTGCCTAGCAGTAGCATATGTCGTAGTTGCTGTCCTTTCCATAAATGAACCACGAATCAGACGGGAGGTTTTGAATATCAAAAAAAATAGACTTTATTCAACATAATAAAGCAGAGAAAGTGCTGAGCAGACCATCCTTGGATACGTTTTTACTTTCAAGTATATGTTTAGGTGGTCCTGTTATTCTTGGCTCTCAGCCCTGCTAGCTCAGGGCCCCATTTCAGAAAGGATGTTAAGTGAAAACTCAGAGTATGTTAACCCTGAAATGAGAGAAACTCTGAGTTTTCAGTATGAAAATGGCAGGTTTGTCAAAATCGAGAGAGCAGGGTAAGTCAAGCCTGTTTCTGAAAGAGAGGTAAGTTTAACTCAGAGTCAGTTACCGTTGTACCTTACTTTGTGAACCTAACCTGGTCAGGAGCAGGTTTTATTCTCTAAACTCAGAGTTTCTGTTGGTCTCCTCCTTTTTTTTAAAGACGAATTGGTATTTCTCGCTTTAGCCTTACGTTTCCACCCATCGATTTTTAATGCACATTTTAGATATGTGCATAAACAATTGGTTGATTAAAACGCCAAGATGTGCATAACTTTTGAAAATGTGCATAAAAATCATGCGCATAACTAAGTAGGATAAACTTTTTATTCGATAGGAAAAGATGCGCATAAACTACGATGGAAACACTTTTACCGAACAAATTCCAGTATGTGTATTTAAAAAGGTTTGTTATTAAAGATCATATGATGATAAAAATGTGTGTGAATGGACAAAGCAGCAGGCTGAGCACACTGTAAAACATTTGCAATTTTGTTTTGGTCATTCCAAAACGCATTAAACGTTTCAGTATTAGTGTTATTATATTATTAATTACCTCCAGAGCATCTCTTCTCCATGTCTAATGGCTTCAAACGCCACCACGCGTTCATTGTATGTCGGCATTGTCCTCTGAAGTGAAAGTAAGTATAATAAAGAAGAATTAAATAAAGAAAAGATTCACACAGCTTCTTCTAATGCAGTAAATGCTGTTTTTACTGTTGATATTTGGTTCTCTTTGATTCGTTGGATATTCCAGTTTTGCACATACATTTAATTAGCATTTTTGGATGGAAACATACATTTCAGTCACACAAAGAACAAAGTCATGTACGAGAATGGCTTATCCTTTTTTAATGAATAATTAGCTTAAATTCACTGACCTTCGACAGGTATTTCAACCGTTTAATGAACAGTTTATATCCAGATAACCAGATTAATGGGATTATTACTCCTTCTAAAAACATTCTAAATGTCATATCAACCTCTACCACTTGATCAATAATAAAGGCAAACACACAAGTGCACTTTTAAATCTTTTATAAACTCAATTTTTTTAAATTTGATCTTAAACTGATCAACATGTGTAAAAGTGAGAACCTTAAATTAAACATTTTAAACTGAACATTAAGTGAAGGATTTATGCATTCTTGTTTTGTCAAATTTGTTGTAGAAACTATGCAGTAGCCTATTTTATGTAATTTAATGCAATTACATCTGAAATAACTTCAAAATTATGGCCCATTCCCCACTTTTTCAAGTGAAAAGTTAATAAACGTCACACATTACATTACTTTTTTATTATGCTTCAATATAATTTCTTATGCATTAATTTGAGCAGCTATGTTTTCCTATGCTAACTGTCTCGTGCAGTGGTGTTGCTTTTTTAAATAAATGCTCATATTTGCTATAACTTTGAGCACATCAAGTTCAGCTGGAGAAAGAAATGCTGATTTCTTTTTTTCAGATGTTGCCATGGTGACTTGAAGTATCTGCGCTCCATTGATAATGTCTTTTTATAGTTGCGATGTGTGCGCTTTACTCTGAGTTAGTCTACTCAAAGTTGATTGAACTCAGATCAGCTATTCTGAAACCAAAAACACAGAGTTTTTAATCTCTCGTAAGTCAACTCAGAGTTCAAGTTTAAAATCTGAGTTGGTTGAACCTCCTTACTGAAACAGGCCCCAGGTCTATGTAAGTGTTTGCATACATTGTCATGATGGTACATTAAATTAATAATATGTCACTCACTCTCCTGAATCCCTTTTACATACATAGCTTTATATGAGTATTTAACATAGATAGTCACTTACTGTATTTAATTATTCTACATAATCAGTCATTCTTCAGCATAGCCTTCTCATAGTGTTGCTCCTGTGCAGGCTTACTCATCTTACACAAACCCAGTTTTAGCCTGGCTCATGTTTACTGTGCACTACTACACACTTTTAGAGACAAAAAAATGTTCTTCACAAGTATACTGTAAAAAAAAACAAGGGACCAAGAACTGAGCCTTACAGTACCTCACAGTTTACTTTTGATTGATATAATGCCTCTTTATTTACTGATACAAATTAATAACATTCTATAAGAGCTGAACCAAACACAGATATATGTAATTCCAACACGCTTTTCAACCCCAGCTAGGAGAATGTTATGATAAGTAGTATCAAATGCAGCACTGAGGTCCAACAACAATAACAGAGAAATGCAACCCTCGTTTGTAACTCATACGTGCTGTTTATGTGCTATGAAATACTCTAAATCCTGATTTTTTTATGTTTTCACAAATAATGTTTTTCTCTAAAAAATAAACATAAGTAAGTAGACATGAGGGCAACGTGGTGGCGCCATATCTGCCAACACTCCTGTTTTTCCCGGGAGTCCCCCGTATTTCAGACCCATCTCCCGCCACCCTCCCGTTTTGTTATTTCTTCTGGAAAACTCCCGTAATTTCACCCCCCCACACTGCTGATCAGCTGTTTGGTACAGGTCTATAACATCCCTGGATTGCGGACTTTGGTGTAGTATCCGAGCAGCGGCTGCCTGAAACTCGGTGTATAGTACAATAGCTTAGATGTGCTATTCAGACACAGCACCCCCGACACCTAGATATCCCCCCCCCCCTCTCCTAAAATTTCAGATACAAATGTTGGAAGGTATGGGTGGCGAAGTGGGTAGCAAGTTTGCATCACAGCAAGAAGGTTGCTGGTTCGAGCCTCGGCTGGGTCAGTTGGCATTTCTGTGTGGAGTTTGCATGTTCTCCCCGTGTTTGCGTGGGTTTCCTTCAAGTGCATCGGTCCAAAGACATGTGATACAGGTGAATTGGGTATGCTAAAAATTGACCATAGTGTATGAGTGTGTGTGAATGTGTGTATTGATGTTTCCCAGTGATGGGTTGTGGTTGGAAAGGCATTCGCTGTGTAAAAACATATGCTGGATAAGTTGGTGGTTCATTCCGCTGTGGCAACCCCAGATTACTAAAGGGACTAGGCTGAAAAGAAAATGAATAAATGAATGAATGAGTAGACATGATTTTTGTAGTAACTTTGATAGAAACAGCAGATTTGAAATGGCTCTATAATTGACCAAATCTTTAGGATCAAGCTGTGTTTTTTAATAAGAGGCTTAATAACCACCAGCTTAAAGGTTTTAAGCATGTTTACCAATAGTGATGATGAATTTAAAATGTTAAGTACCGGTTTCGTAACTTAGAACAAGTGTTTTAATAGCTTGCTTTGTGCAGGATTTAACATAGATGTAGTTGATTTGTAGGAGTTTACCAATTTAGACAGTTCTTCCTCTCCTAGTATGCTTGAGAAAGTCTGAAATGTATCCGTTTAAGATCAGTGCTCAATTTGGGAAAACACTGTTAGCAGACATGTTATTAGTGATACTGCCCCGGTTAATATTGGTATGTGTTTTGGGATGGTCATTTCGTCGTTATTTCTGAAGGATCATGTGACAGTAATGAAGCTTAAAACATAGAAACAAATTAAATGTTAAAATTATAAAGAAATAAAGAATTTACTTTTTAAGTTAGTTTCAATTAATATTTTGTAATAAATTTTTGCCATATTACAATTTAAAAAAATAGTTTTTAAACTTTATGCTGCCATATGGAGAACAATACAAACAAGATATATGTATTAGTTTGTGGAAACCCTCTCCTTTCAGATGTCCATCACGCACACTGAAAATGCATGAATGGTTAAAGAGCAGCATGGGGAATAAACATGGTCAGTGTTGGTCAGTCTCTGCCAGCCAAGCGCTCCCGGCTTTGCACGTCCATATAATTTGTGCTGCGCTGGAGGGAAGGGATTAAAAACTGTGAAACTCTACATTCTGCCTTAGAAAAGAATGTCATAACCACTCAGTCTTCTGAGCTAAACTTCTCAGAGAAAATAATTTCAGTGCTGGCTGGTAGAGCTCAAAAGCCCCGGCGATATTTAAATTGCAGTAATCAAATCCCTCAGTTGGCCTCAGCATGCCTCCGCTGATTACCACTCACAGATGCTTTTTAAGGGTACAATTTACTGTCCAAAATCAAATAGGCTGAAATATGCTGAGTTTTTGCATGGTAATATGTTTTCCTGGAATAAATCAGAAAATATCTCATAAAGTTTGAACAGCTGTGTTAGTTCAGCTTTCTCTCACAAGTTGCTTTAATATTAGGACTTCATAATAGTCACAGGCCTATTGATTATTCTTTAAATGGCACTCAATTTGTGTCTGTAGATTTCTTTTAATTATAATACATATTTTTAAAGGCCTGTTTTCTCTTCATTAGACTCCTAAATCTCTACTTCTGCAGCATTTTACAGTTTTATTCATATATACAGTACCTGTCTTGTCTTGTTCTAGTTGATCATTTGGTATTAGAAATGGCTTAATACAAAGGCCTCTAGATTACGCTTATTTTAAAATAAAATATGATCATGCCTTGATTTTTAATTAATTAGGACAGTAAGGTCTGACTTTGCTTAGACAAAAGTCTTGTCACTTTACAGACATAATGTACAGTATAGAATATAAAGTCATGGTGCAGTGGAAAAAGAATTAATTAATGAATTAATATTGTGTATGACTCCCATGAGCTTGGAGGACTGCATCCATATGTCTCTGCAATGACTCAAATAACGTATTAATAAAGTCATCTGGAATGGCAAAGAAAGCCTTCTTGCAGGACTTCCAGAGTTCATCAAGATCCTTTGGATTCATCTTCAATGCCTCCTTCATCTTACCCCAGACATGCTCAATAATGTTCATGTCTGGTAACTGGGCTGGCCAATCTTGGAGCACCTTGACCTTCTTTGCTTTCAGGAACTTTGATGTGGAGGCTGAAGTATGAGAAGGAGCGCTATCCTGCTGAAGAATTTGCCCTCTCCTGTTGTTTTTGATGTACTGGGCAGCAGTCTTGATACCTCAGGCTGTTGATGTTTCCATCCACTCTTGCATGCCCCCATACTGAATGTAACCCCAAATGAGTTTTCGTTCACCAAACTCGACTGATTTCGGTGAGAATCTTAGGTCCATGTGGGTTTCAATAGGTCTTTTTGTGATGATTGGGATGCAGTTCAACAGATGATTCATCTGAAAAATGCACCTTCTGCCATTTTTCCAAATGACGTCAAGTTATTTTTTTGTCTTACTAACTGGGATTGATGACAAGACTTTTGTCAGGTAGTGTATATACTTAAAGTAGTTTTTTTATTGTTACTGAGGGTTGTATAATAGTCAATATTTCAAATAATTCATCAAAATTGCTCATCAAGCTCATCAAAACCTTTCATCAAAATTGTCCTAAAACTATGGAACAACACCCATTCTTGTCTTAGCACAATTTCAAAACACTTTGAAATCCAGACTGCTGTAACCCTATTAGTTTTACCTCATTATCATTTTATGATACAAAAATGTGAAAATTTTACATTTTTCTGTCTCTCAGCAGTGTTTTCTGATTTTTTTGAGCGATAAATATAGACCCCCCAAATTCCCTCTGTAAAAACCTTTTACTATAATATCTGACAGAAAAAATGTAACAAATGTTTTAAATCTGACTCCAATTTGTTTCATTTTTTTTCAATTCAGTTTAATTCATCTTTATTTCTATAGCACTATTACAATGCAGATTGTGTCAAAGCAGCTTAACATAGATGATTATAGTAAATTGAAACTGTCAGTCCAGTTTTCAGAGTTGAAGTTCAGTTTAGTTTAGTTCAGTGTGGTTTCAGTGTAAGTCCAAACACTGAAGAGCAAACTCTGGCCAAACTTCTCGTGCACAGCTGCAGTCTAGGCGCCAAAGGCTGGAGAACGCTGCAGGTGGGAGAGGTCACCGGAGGGTGATCAGGCTGGCCCTTCAGGATAAATGCAAAGACTCATCTGTCACTGGGGTCCTACAGGAATCAGTCTCATGCTCTCCACACCTCCATGACCACTACAGCAGCTGCTCAGGATACGGCCTGGTCCAGGATTATGAAAAACCTTTTTGTGCCTGATATGTACACAAATATAATGAATAATGCCTCATTTGCAAATTTAAAGCACAATTTATAAATTATGTTAAGCAAAAAAGTTTAATCTTCGTTTAATCACTCAATTGAGTAAGTATGGTGACAAAAATGAAAGAATTTACCTGCAGTGTCTTGCCCTAAGTGAGAGCTAATTGAAAATGAATGAATTTCTCAGTTTTGCTTTCAAGTGGCAAATTTATACTGAGAGTAATGCTAAACCACAGGCATTATTTGGATGAAAATGCCTTTACATGTCTATAAAAATGGGATTTAGTACTTCCCTATTAATTTTTCATTCAAAACTCTTACAAAGAGAGAATTAGAGAGGGGGAAGTTCTGAGTAATTTTCTCATAACGTCATCAAAGCTGCCTTTAGGAAACCGTATTCTTCAGTTGACATTGATTGAATGAGCCACAAAGAGAAGGCCTTTAAACATCTTTTTATAGATGAATAGCATCGTGTCAGAAGTCACAGGAAAATTTGCTTTGTGATGATTCGTTTGCTTTCAAAGGAAAAAGCTGCTCACACTGACATACCATTTGACATTTTTAATGCCGCCTAGTATTGTTTTGAGTCATTGATCATTTATACATTTTGAAAAGGGCACTGTAGGTTTGTCATTGCACCGGAGGGGTGATTCTGATTTCACACTTCAAATGCTCAGATTGTTAAAAAAAACAAAAACAAATTGTGTCTTGTAAATGTGGAGATTTCCATCTTTGTACTTTTGAATTAACTGAAACATCTTCATTATCATTTGTTCTTGTTTTGCCTATACACTACCTGACAAAAGTCTTGTCACCTATCTAAGTTTTAGGAAAAACAAATAATAACTTGACTTCTAGTTGATCATTTGGTATTAGAAGTGACTTAGATTACATTTATTTTACCAAAATAAAATATGATCATGCCCTGATTTTTTACTATTTAATTAGGACAGTAAGCTTTGACTTTGCTTAGACAAAAGTCTTGTCACTTTACATAAATCATGTACAATATAGAATATAAAGTCATGGTGCAGTGGACAATGAATTAACATTGTGTATGACTTCCATGAGCTTGGAGGACTGCATCAATACATCTCTGCAATGACTCAAATAATTTATTAATAAAGTCATCTGGAATAGCAAAGAAAGCCTTCTTGCTGGACTCCCAAGAGTTCATCAAGATTCTTTAGATTCATCTTTAGTGCCTCCTCCTTCATCTTACCCCAGACATGCTCAATAATGTTCATTTCTGGTGACTGGGCTGGCCAATCCTGGAGCACCTTGAACTTCTTTGCTTTCAGGAACTTTGATGTGGGGGCTGAAGTATGAGAAGGGGCGCTATCCTGCTGAGGAATTTGCCCTCTCATGTGCTTTGTAATGTAAAGGGCAACACAAATGTCTTGATACCTCAGGCTGTTGATGGTGCCATCCACTCTGCAGATCTCTCATACGCCCCGATGCTGAATGTAACCCCAAACCCTGATTTTTCCTTCACCAAACTTGAGTGACTTACATTGAAACTCCTTCACCATAATTTCTGTAAAAATCTTGGGTCTTTGCGGGTTCCAATAGGTCTTCTGCAGTGTTTGTGATGATTGGGATGCAGTTCAACAGATGATTCATCAGAAAAATGCATTTGGTTCTTCTACACCTTAATCTGTTGTATTTTGCACTTCTGCATCATCTTCTGCAACATATGCTGTATATTTAGCTTCTGCTTCTTCAGAATTTTCTGTATTTTACTTCAGCTTATCCTGTATCTTCTGTGTCTTCTTCATCATTATCTGTTCCTGCCTCTTCAGCTGCTTCTGCATCTAATTTTTCATGTAATCTTTTTCTGCATGTGCTTCTACCTCTACATCGACTTCTTCTACATCTGTTACTTCTATACCTTCCACGTTTTGTTCTTCTGCATCTTCTTGTGCTTTTACTGTATCTACAGCTTTTACGGCATCTACATTTTCTATCTCTGGATGTTCTGCATCTGCTTCTTCTGTCATCCTCATCTGCATCCTCTACATCTTTTTCTGCTTCATCTTCAGCTACTGCTTCTTCTGCATCTTTTTCTGCTTTTACTCAACGTACACATTTTAATGCATTTAAATTTTCTACTTCTGGGTCTTCTGCATCTTTTTCTGCTGCATCTTCAGCTACAGCTTCTTCTGCATCTTCTGTATTTTCAACATATTCTGCAACTTATGTAGCTTCTGCATATTTTTTCCCTATACATCATATTCTGCATCTGCTTCTTCTGCATTTGCTTCTTATACTTCTGCATCATCTATTTCTGCATCTTCAGCTTCTTCGACATGGAATTCTTCTACTTCTGTTGGTGTTTCCTCTATGTCTGCTTTTTCTATATTAGTTACTTCTGGATCTTCTGCATTTGCTTTTTATACTTCTGTTACTTCTGCATCATCTATTCTTGCATCTTCAGCTTCTTCATCATAGAATTCTTTTACTTCTGCTTACATTAGTTAATTCTACAACTTCCACTTTTGGATTTTATGCATTTGCTTCTTTTATATCATCTGCTTCCACTATATCTTATTCTGCTGCATCCGCTGCTTCTTTTCCATCATCATCGGCTGCATATCCGGTATATTTTTCTTCTGCTTATTCTGCATCATATGCATCACCTTCTGTATTTTCTGTTCTGGCTCTTCTGCATCTTCTGTTTGCTCTACATCATCTTCTTCTGCATCTTCTCTCTTTTGTGCATTTGCTTCTTCTCCATCTTCTGCATGATCTGATCTTTTTCTTCTGAAATATCTTCTATTCTATTACTTCTGCTGCATCTGCATATTCTTCATCATCATCATCAAATTGCATGTGCTTCTACCTCTACTAGTTTTCTACAGTATATTAGTTTCTTCTACACTTTCCAATTTTGCTTCTTTCTACATCTTTTAGCTTTGCATCTTCTTTTGCATATTCTTCTGCTTTTACTGCTCCTTCTATTGCTTTTACATCTTCTATTTCTTTTTTTTTCTTTGCCATTATCATCATTCATTAGTGATTTATCAGGGGTCACCACAGCAGAATGAATCACCAAGTACTGTGGTATAAGTTTTACGCAACGGATGCCCTTCCAGTCACAACCCAGCACCATGCTGGGAAACACCTATGCACACACACACACTCATACACTATAGCTAATTTAGTTCATCCATTTCACCTCATTACGTCTTTAGAACAGAGATGCCCAATGTAGGGCCCACGGTAACCTTTGATTTGGCACGATATCCTATCAGAAAGGAGAGGGAGAATGTTGGTGGTTGTGCGAATGCCTTTGACAGAAATCCTTAATTTGAATTTTAAATTTAACATAATCTTTTGTTTCTTAGTTTAATTGCTGATCTACAAAAAAAGCAGCTGAAATTAATTGATTACATTAAATGTTGTAAATGAATCAGTCTTTTTAAAATGTAAATATTGTTACTGTTGACGTACAGTACACCTGACATCTACGAGCATATCAAAGTAAAGGTAGGTGCAGCTTAACTAGTGCATTCAACATTAAGCTCCATTGTGTTATAAATTGAATTGTTCATGTAATGTTAAAACTTAAATTTCATTAAATATTAAATACAATTTAAAGCAATGTTATCTATTTTTAAAATATTATCGAATACATGAGGAAATTTCTCTTGGTAAATTTATGGTTTGGGATATATTGAGCCCACAACCTTCAATCAAGTTTGGTTTTTTCCTTTTATAAAAAAAGGTTTGAGCACCCCTGCTTTAGACTATTAGAGAAACTGGAGCACCCAGTGGAAACCCACACAAATAAGCGGAGAACATTCAAACTCCTCACAGAAATGCCAACTGTCCCAGCCAGGACTCGAACCAGCAACCTTCTTGCTGTAAGGCCACACTGAGCCTCTGTGCCACCCATTATCATCTCATTATTATACTTAGTCTTATTCTTTCTCTTCTTAGTCTTCTGCGTCTTCATTTTCTTCTGCATCATGTATTCTACCTTTATTCAAATCAAATTGCAGTGTAAAAAAAAATCATTATCAATTTACTTCTGAACAAACACAAGCAGCAGTCAAGACACCACTAAAAATGTTCCTTTAAGTCTGATATTTTGTCCTAATTCATCAAATTAGACAATTATTCCCCCTCACGCCATCAGTATCCTTTTTTCACAGTCCAGAATTGGTTGGGGTTCAAGGACTGAACTTGCCCTTTCACAGTTTTCTCTCATCTATTTCCAATAAATCCATTATGGTTTCTCTCTTCTCACACACACACACACACACACACACACACACACACACACACACACACACACACACACACACACACACACACACACACACAGTTCCCCTTTCCCCAATCAAGCTCTTCTTCCTCCTCTCTCGCTTTTCTTCATAATGATAATAATGACCTTGAGAATTACTCTGCTATTATAATCATCCCCATCATCATCGTCATCATCATGGTGCCAGACTCAGTGCCAGATTAGAGTGACAGTGAAAGATGAGTGTGATTGAGGATGTGTGTTTGAGTGTGTTTAATCACGCACTTGTGCTTGAGTGTGAAAGACCCCTGTGGTCCAACTGTATCGCGTGCAGAGCTGCATATTAATGAGTGTGTGTTCCTCATCCGACTCATCCATCCTTTTGCACTGTAACAACCATTAACAGAAGCCATACTGGGGCTGATTTGCAATCATATCTGACCCGTCACATTATAACACCAGGACCAGTTTATTGGCTAAACTGATCCTGGAACTGCGAGTGATATATTGAACTACGCATAATAGCCTGGCATAATGCCTGATATCAATGGTGATCTTCCTGGTTTTAATAGAGGTATATCAGCAGGTTGGATCCTATCCTTTTTTTCCCATCATTTACCAGATGGACTGCAAGCAGGCAGTCGTGTTCCCTGAGCCTGAGCTTGCCCGGCCATACATTATTAATGATACAAATCATTAAGAACTCACTCTCTCTCCCTTGCCATCCCTTTATCTGTCAATCTGACGACCTCTTTCTGTGAAGCATCCATAAAAACAGCCTACAAGCAGGCCCTCATGTGCAGCTCACACATACATGTCGTGGTTTCTTAGTTATGATCAAAAGGATTTTTGACCCATGAGTCAACGATGAATCATTATTTATGAGCTCTCAGAGATTCATAGCATGTTTTGTAGCTCGGATTGAATTATGACCTTAATATGACTGAAAAAAACCATCCATTCATGGACCAAATCCAGTTGAAATTTAAATCATTAGCCATCCTGTGAAACTTTAATTCTTTTCTTTTACAAATATTCTCCAAGTGGTGTTTAAAAGAGCAAGGTTTTAACGCTGTATATCTTATGATATTTTTCTTTTGGGGAACGTCTTATTTCTTTTAGTTTGTCTGGAATATATAAAATATTTTTTTTTAAAAGTTTTATCTCAATTTTGTTAGTCACTTTAAGACATATTTATTTTTTATTGGCTACAGAACAAACCACTTTTGTCTAATGACTTGGCTAATATCCTAACTTGCCTAATTAAACTAATTAAGCAATTAAGCTAAATACTATTATCTTGCACATTAACTGATTAAAATGTTGTACTGTCACCATGGCAAAGACAAAAGAAATTAGTTATTAGAAATTAGTTATTAAAACTGTTATGTTTTAAGATGCGTTTAAAAAATATCTTGGGGAAAACTGTAAAAAAAAAAAACTAAATTAGTATTAGACTATATTAGTTTAAGACAAAATGATTATCCTGCTTTTGAAATAATTTAATATGCTTTAAAATTGTACATAAATAATATATAATCAGTTGTGGAAAGAGTACTGAACAAACATACTCAAGCAAAAGTACCATTACTTGGCCAAAAATATAGTGCAAGTAGAGTTAAAGTATCTGTTGTAAATATTACTCAAAGTATAAGTAAAAAGTAGCCTTTTTAAAAGTACTCAAGAGTAGTGAGTATTACACCGTGAACTGCAGATGCAATTGCATGCAATTTGTGCATGTGTGTGAAAATGTAACACCCAATTAATCAAATGATATTTTTTTCAGTTTGCAATTAATTGTTTTACATGACTTATAGACGTTGCATACGCACTGCATGTGATGTATTTCAGCGTCTCTCGAAAAATGATGTCTCGTCTGTGTTCTCACAATCCTAACATTACATTAGAGTAGGTGGGGATGTTTTGCAGCCTTTACAGAAAGCAGACATGGATGAATTATAAGTGATTTACATGTGAAGTTAATGCAAAGATTAGACATACTGTGGCACGTATTGGGCGTTTTGTGTGTTTGATGTGCTTTAGAATGCAAAAAGTTGAAGCAAACATCTAACAAACAGAGCAATGGAACAAACAGAAAACATGCAGCTTGATTCAAGGATGTTGGACGTGACTGAATTGAAGGACATTATTTGGGCTTTACATGTATGGCTGGTTTTACAGTGTGCATAAAATCGATAAATGGCTTAGTTTAACTCTTTCCCTGTAGTTACTGAGAGAAAACGCTTCCCTGTTATTGACAAGTTTACAGCAATCAATGTTTTAGGTGTATTACGGTAGGGGAAGCCATATTAACGCATGTCCTGAGTCAGGTACATGATGTCAGATGCTCTGGGGAGTAAAATCTGAGAGAAAGTAACATTGTGGATAAAAATAAGAGTTATACAACCTTTCAATGGCTTAATCTCTACCGTTTTAGATCTGTTTTAGATTTTGACTTGGCAAGAGACCAAAATAAAAAGCTTTATTTTTATGATTTGTGTCATTAGCTGCGTCCCAAACGGCACACTATACACTATGCACTTATGTACTTATGCACTTCCACACTCAAGCGGAAGTTCAATCCATTTGCCTGATGACATTTGACGGTTGCCAAATTAGTGAAATAAATGACCAAAGTACCAAATAATACCTGCCATTAGTATATCCGCATTCACCATTGGGAGGCACTATAATCACTCTTGTAGGAGAATTTTGCTTTTACAATCCAAAATAAATAAAGTTATCCAACATGTGCGCCCGATAGCTCCACCTGTTCTACTATGTGAGCAAAGCTGCGGTCGTTAAGCGCAAGTGTCCATCATAACACACTTCATTTTACTGGTTGAATGAGTGCATCATCCGGGTAATTAAAGTGCACTTATTTTTAGAGTTTTCAGTGTGAACGCACTACTTACACTATTTATACTACAAAATGGCGTAAAATAGTGCAGTTTGGAAGTATGGAATTTGGGACACACCTGTTGTCTTTGTGGCAGATTGCACACCTAACATAGGCTATACCTAATAAGGTAAAAAATTGTCCACAAATTTCTGGAAATTACCAACACAAAATCAGTCATTTTTATTGCAAAAAAATCACCCAAAAATCGTGAAAAACTTGGGGTCTGGTTATTGTTTAAGGTCATTTGGGGATTTCAGTCATCATTCAGTAACTTTTCAAGTTCAACTTTTATGAGTGACATGCAGTCTAAACAGTCTCTCGATTAAAGCATGTAAATATTTTAGACATCTTCTTGGACACTTTTAATGCTTCCAAATGTTTTGCAGCACCAATTTTTTTACGTAGTTCAGTATGATGCAATTTAGTTTCTATGTGCAATTTGATTGGGCGGTAATCACAGGACTGATTTTTCTACTCGATAGACAAGAAAAAATAGTGACTGCAATTTGAAGGAAAATAGTGAAGTAAAAGTACCAATACATAGTTGGCGGTTCATGCCGCTGTGGCGACCCCAGATTAATAAAGGGAGTCAGCCGAAAAGATAATGAATGAATGAAAAGTATCAATACAGCATTACAAATGTACTCCAGGGAAAGTAAAAGTACACATTTTTAAAACTATTTTGTAAAGTACTTTCAGTAATTTCTGATAAAAACTACAGAATTACAGTAATTTGAGTATATGTAATTTGTTGCTTTGCAACGCTGTACATAATGTATGCGATAATGTAACATATGAATGAAGTATGAGCTTAACAGTTAGACCTTAATATGACCTTCAATATGACCAGCTATACAATCCTAATATTAAGCATAACCTAGCGCTGTTATTCCTGCATTGTCCCATGTACCATGCATGATGTGTTGTCTTAGCATGTGCTTGTGTTCTCTGCATGCTTCTTCATGTATTTCCACCATCTGCTGCATGTCTCTTGTCCTGTTGTGCATGATGATGTCACGGTTACACCATGTCCTCAGCAGGCACCACTGATAAAGTGACAAGCGATGAGAGCTCTCTAACGTGTAAACCTGAGCTGCATTTATGTGCGTGACGTTTTGTTGATCAATTGGTTTCTATATTTGCAGTGTTATATTGGGTAGCCCCACCCGCAGTAAATTCTCATTGGCACAACGTCTTGCTCTGCATTTATGTACGTTAAATATCAAAACATCTTTTGATCATCTGTGAATGTGTCCAGTGGTTTTACTTATTGCGTTGTATCTTAAAAGGGTCCTGGGTATTAAAAGCATAGTTTACCCAAAAATGAAAACTCTGTCATCTTTTACTTACTCTTAATTTGTTTAAATCCTACTTGACTTTATTTCTTCTTTTTAAATAAAAAAATAGGAGATTATGAAGAAAGCTGGAATCCTGTAACCAATGACTTCCATAGTATTAGTTTTTCCTACTATGGAAATGGTTACAGTTTTCCAGCTCTTTTCTCCAAAATATCTTGTTTTGGTCAGCATAAAAAAAACTTACAAAGGTTTTTAACCACATGATGACTCAATATAATGTAAATTATATTCCTTTCTGAAATATGTAGAAGTAAACCTATGACAGAATTACAAAACATAAAAAAACTATTTGATTAAAAATCAACATTCATTTTGGACTAGATATGGTTTCCTCCATTATTTTAGGTACACGGTGCATGGCATCATATAGTTGCATAAACTGAAAAAAAATTATTCATTGGATTTGCAATTTTTTTTAAGGTATTTAGGCTGAATTTAAACAAATTTAATTTGTTCATTAAAATTTAACCTATATAAATAGTTTGCAACCAGTTAACTTAATTTTTTTATAAATTCAATGAATCCCATTTTTCAGCTTATATTAAACTGACATTGAATACAAATGCAAAACAGTGATGCAATGCCGCATCGTTTGACGTAATTTTCTATTAAAGGGCAACATGATGCAATATTATTGCAATTTTTTTACATATTGGGATATTCTGTTATACACTCACTGTCCACTTTATTAGTTACACCTTACTAATACCTGGTTGGACCTCCTTTTGTCTTCAGAACTGCCTTAATCCTTCGTAGCACTGATTCAACAAACTACTAGAAATATTCCTCAGAGATTTCGGTCCATATTTACATGATAGCATCACACAGTTGCTGCAGATTTGTCGGCTGCACATCCATGATGCAAATCTCCCGTTCCATCTCATCCTAAAGGTGCTCTTTTGGATTGAAATCTGGTGACTGTGGAGGCCATTTGAGTACAGTGAATTCATTGTCATGTTCAAGAAACCAGTCTGAGATGATTCACGCTTTATGACATGGTGTGTAATCCTGCTTCACTGTGGTCATAAAGGGATTGACATGGTCAGCAACTATACTCAGGTAGGCTGTGGCGATGACATGATGCTCAATTGGTACTAATGAGCAGAGAAAATATCCCCCACACTATTACACCATCACCAGCAGCCTGAACAGTTGATATAAGGCAGAATAGATCCATGCTTTTGTACCATGCTATTGTTGATGCTAAATTCTGACCCTACCATCTCAATGTAGCAGCAGAAATTGACACTCATCAGACCAGGAAACGTTTTCCAATCTTCTATTTTCCAATTTTTTTTTTTATGTATGCTAAGGAAAACTCTGGCAAATTCTATTAAAACTAAACAAGTAAAAGTTTATTTATTTTGCTTTAATTTTATTGCTGCAGTAAAAAAATGGGATTTGCGAACAGACAAACTGACCAGCATTTTAATGAAACCTGTTATACATGTCGTATGCACCTTTCTGCGACGCATCCATCCACCTATTTTCTTCCATTTATCTGGCTGCCATGTTTATTTTACTAACTTGCAGACCAAGCTCACCAGAAACAAACTCAATTTCGACACCACCATCTAGTGAACTGTAAATGAATAGATTTTAGTGTTCAACCAATAGTATAATAAAATATTGCTGATATATTTATATAGGTGTTTGTTTATCAATATAGTATTGCTATGGAACATTTGATGAATCTGTACCCCTGCTTTTATTCTCTTGTCTTGTGTTGTTTGTTGGGATGTTATTGGGCTAGTTTTGACTAGGCATTACGGGATAGTTCTGTTATGAATGCATGGCATCCTTGATTTTAGACCACAAGCACTCATAGATACAGAAAATGCATAGATATTGAGTAAAATGTGTGCTAAAAAACAAAAAGATACGACGCTAAACTTGCTTGTCATCATCCATATTTGTTGCTAACACTCTACACTTAGTGACTGCAGTGAAACAAATGAATCATCATGTCTCTCATCATGAACTTTCTCCTTTAGTGGCTGCAGCATCAGCAAGTTTACATCCAGCATTTCTTGTCTCTGCCATTTCTCAGCATGAATTACACTTTATATGAATTTCCAGGAGCTTTTAGAGTCCTTGTAGGGGAAAGTAAGTGGTGAGGTTTTTGGTTTGAGCATACACTTAAATCCGACGCCACTTGTAAGCTCTTTTGGTAGCTGTGGTCTACTAAAAACCTCAAAGCCAAAGCTAAAGTTTTTGGCTAGTTTTTTTTAAGTGCCATTCATTCACAAGCATCTGAGGCCATTTTTTTTTTCTTGTCACTTTGAAAGAAGTAGTGAACACTTATATTTCCTCTTGTTGCCCTACGACTGACAATTATGACCAAAAGCCAGACAATGTGGAATTCAGCATTCAGCAATAAGCACAATCTTCTAACTTTACACTGTGCACCTAAAATAATGGTGACCCTCGCCCCCCACCCCCTCCAAAACGAATGTGCGTTTTTTAAAATAAGTAAATATTTAAGGGTATTTCTACAACATATTTCAGTAATAGACATTATTTATGTAACAAAAATAGGCAATAGACATAAATTATGTATTATATTATTAGTAGTAGTCTTATTTCCTTATTTTGTTGGTATTTTTTTTACATGATTATTATGTTAGGTGGTTCATTCAGCTGTTGCAACCTCTGATAAATCAGATACTAAGCCAAAGGAAAATGAGTGAGTAAGGGTTATTAAGCTAATGAGAAGTTAATTAATGCAATTATTACATTGTTGTATATGTAAAATATGCTTTTGTATTTTGCACCTTATGAGCACAGAGTCATGTCCTTCATCTGCTTCATCTGCTAACTTGGACACAAGAAAACCTCCCCTTCCCATGCAGAAGGACATGTTGCTGTCATGGCAACCTCACCATGTTTCATCGCAATCATGCCACACTTCCTTGACACTTCCACGCTGAGCTCACGCACACAGGATCACCATCACAGAGTGTTTCCTTATGCTACACATTCTCACACCTTTGTTCATCTATCCTCTCCTGGTGAAAATTGTCAATTTAAACACCTTCTCGCTAATTCTTTGTTAACTGTTGTCATTATCTGAAATCATTTTCACAGATAGTTTATCTAAAACCTAATACCCTTTCATTATTTTTGATCAAATCATTCTAACTCTTATTTTGTGGTACACAGAAAATGTCTTTTGTCCATATAATGTATTATATTATTTATTAGTTCAGGATTAGTATGATTATTATTGATAAAAAAAGTGATTATAGCTGTAAATATTGTATAAATTTATTATAAAATATCTAAAACACGTGTACAACAAAAACAACATCAAAAACAATAATCATCTTCAGGTTCTTTTCAGTTTAATGAAAAAATATTATTATTATTATTATTATTTTATTATTATTATTATATTATTGTTATAATAATAATAATAATAATTATTATTATTATTATCATTTTGTTATAAACTATATATGTTATTTTTATTATAGGATTGGATTACAGACTTCTAATGACATAAATGCCCTGTTAAACTGATGTTAAATATAATTTTCTAAAATGTTGGTGCAATCATTTAAGAATGAAAATATTTTCAGTTTTTATATTTACTGGTAATATTATTTTAAATCAAATAATCTGTTTAGTAAAACAGTAAAAATAAAGCCAAATCTTCTCCTGTAAACAATCATGTAAACCTGTAAAATCTTTGTATTTACGAATAATTGCTTAGTCTCTCACACAATTTAATTGTATTCATTAAGATTGTGATAACATAATATATCTGTAAAATTTTTTAACAACAATATGTTTGTCAATTTAATGGACACGATGTTTAGAAACTCGTATGAATTTCTTTTAGCTGTGCTGAAGCATATCTTAGTATGACTAAAATATTAATTGAAACAGACTAATTTTAAAAATGCGAATAATATAATGCTATGATAATCCT
The DNA here is from genome assembly GCA_903798205.1 of Danio tinwini. Classification (NCBI taxonomy): domain Eukaryota; kingdom Metazoa; phylum Chordata; class Actinopteri; order Cypriniformes; family Danionidae; genus Danio; species Danio tinwini. The sequence goes on along the minus strand of CAIGQZ010032903.1, from coordinate 3,374,433 downwards.
ACAAATTATTGTTTCACGCACACATATTATAATTACACTTCTATAATTATATTTTGGGTGGACTACCACTTTAACCGCTCCCACCTTCATTCCCATATTATTATTTTTGTAATAACCTTCACCTCTAGGTGGTCTCTCTGAGTGTTCAGAGGAAACTCCGTGTGTCCCAATCCCTCCCCCCTCCCTCTCGCACCTCAGCACCGATCCCTCGGGCCGTTCCCGTGACTTTCAGTACCACGGAGAGCTCCGATCTCCAACGCGCCCGATATATTCCTCCACAAAAGAGTCTGCAGAGACCGAGAAGCCGAGAAGGGCAAAGAGAAAAGCGATTACCCCGATCACTGCAGAGAACAGACTGTTCCTTTAAGAGAGAGATGGCGAAAGAGAGATAGAAGATAACGAAAAAAAACATGCTAATCAATCACAAACTGTTTTTATTGTCCTCGTCCTGATACTTAATTCGAGCTGCATGTTTAGTAAATGCTCTTTGCAGTTACTCTAAATCGCCAGTTTGATTGCACGGCGCCGCGCAAGGACGTACGCGCGCGCGCGCGCGCGCACACACACACACTCTCTCTCTCTCTCTCACACACACACACACACACACGACCGCACGACCGCACACGCTCGCTCGTTCTCCCGGAGACGCGCGCACACACACATCGCCTCACACGCGTACGGCACTGCCTGCGAGAAACAGCTGGAGAAAACGAGCCCAGAGAGAGAGAGAGAGAGAAAGAGAGGGAGAGGAGCAGAGGATAAACGCGAAAGAGCCAGACAAAGAAAGGCAGGGACGAACGGAGAAAAAGAGCGAATAGAAGCGCGACCGGCTCCGGGAGAGGCGAATTACGCGGAGTGAAGACAAGAGATAGGAAGGAGGAGGACCGGGAGGGTGGATCAGGAAGCAGGCGGTGGCTCTCTTTTGTAGGCAGCGGAGCGCGGTGAAGGCATTATGGGAAATGCACCATCCCAAGGTATGTCAATTCTTTCGTATGTGGCAGGTGTTTTGCTATTTGCTGTGTTTGGTGCTTTTTTCCCTCCTCGTCCTCTGTTTTTGGCGAGGGGGTGGGGCAAGGTGGGGTTGGAGGGTGTGTGTCTGTGTGTGTTTATTTTTTTGTACAATGATCCTGTATGGTGGTTTATAACTATTATATAGTGTTTGTTGGATTCAAGGGCTTTGCTGGAGAGCAGGGTGTCTAGGGATGGGAGTGATAAGGCTGGCTCAGTGGGTGTGGAGGCTCAGGCATGAATAAGGATGAAATAGGTGAACGGGAAAGAGGGATAGGGGGAAACAACCATCACCTGATGATGTTCTGTTTAATGCGTGGATGGACATGAGTGTTTTTTTGTGGTTTTATTTATTGTGCCATGTAGGAGAACAAGTAGGAAGTAGGAAGCAAAGGCAGTTATCACACCCATTAAACACGAGCATGTGCATGTGGTGAATTCTGAGGTGCTCGTGAAGGCAATGGCTATTTGAATGCTGTGGAATAAACTTTTGCACAACTTGTTTTTAATTATTTGCTCTAAAGACTTTAAATCTTGACATTTTGAGTAAAATCGTGTTGCTCTGTTGATATGACTTTTCTAAGCATTTAAATGTACCTGTGGATTTTTTTAATAATTATTTTTCTAGGGTTTTCACCTTTAATAGACAGGACAGTAGAGAGTATTGACAGGAAAGCATGGGGAGCAGAGAGAGGGCAGGGATCAAACTGCGAGGCGGGAGTCAATCTCGGGTCGCCGTGAGCACTGGAGTGCATGTGTCGATGCACTAACCACTACACCACTGGCGCCAACACCTGTTGGATTTTAAAAACTGAACATCTTGGCATTTACACGTACTTAATAGTTATTTTGAAGAACATTTTGATACATATGGTGACAGTCAGAGGGCCAAAACAGCACTGGATTCCCAGGGACTTTCATTTTAAGCACAGTATTTTCTTTAAAATAATAATTTTATTCATCAAGGTGATTTAATAATGACAATATTATTATATTCTATTTCTGTAAGCATAACATATTATGGCACCCCCAACCAGAGCATCATAAGATGCTGGAAAATGCCTTAAGGAGCAGCTATATTACCAAAATTTCTGTAAAATTTTGAATGTCAGGGCGACTTGGTGGCTCCGTGGTTAGCACTGTTGCCTCAAAGCAAGAAGGTTACTGGCTCGGTTCCTGGCTGGGCCAGTTGGTGTTTCTGTGTGGGGTTTGCATGTTCTCCACGTGTTTGCGCAAGCTTGCTCCGAGTGCTCCGGTTTCCCTCACGGTCATGTGCTATAGGTTAATTGAATAAACTAAATTGGCAGTATGTGTACAGTATAAGTGTTTCTGAGTGTGTATGGCTGTTTCCCAGTGCTAGGTTGCAGCTGGAAGGGCATCCACTGTGTAAAACATATGCTAGATAAGTTGGCGGTTCATTCCACTGTGGCAAACCCTGGTGAATAAAAGGACTAAGCTGAAGTAAAATTAATGAATGGATGAATGTTGAATGTCAGTCCTATACAGGGCAGCTCACAAAGAGCACACTTTCAAATCAAGCATCTTTCAGTGTGATGAACGGAAATGACCACCATAAAAATGACCAAAATCTGTGGAACTACATCACCTGCACATAAAACTTCAGATTAAATATATTGCATAATATTAATGAATTTTGTTAAATTTCACAACACCCTTGCATTTATCCACAAAAGTTTAACATCACGGTAGGGAGTTTTGCA
>CAIGQZ010032903.1:3356385-3366704 GCA_903798205.1 Danio tinwini | reverse complement strand
TCAATCTGTTTAAAGTGTCAGGTGTCATTTGTAGCATTTTTGCTTTTACACAGCTTTGACCAGCATATGTCTTAGCATGCTATGTGTGTAGTGCGTCTAAAAAGTGAATCTAACTAGTGCAATCTATCTTTACAGTAAATTTAGCTGTCACAGTCAATGTAGTGGAATAAAAACAACAAAATGTATTTTTCCTAAAAGGAGGTAAGCAAGAGATGTTGAAAAGGTACTTTAATGTTTTGTTACACTGTTTCTTATCTTGGAATAACAGTCTCATCTCTCTGTTAAAATGTTTCACCATTCATTCCGATGGGAATAATCAATTGTTTTCCAGATGTCTATTATAGGTTCTTTGAGATTGAATTAATCCAAATGGGTAACTGTAAGCTTCTATGCAATTTGGTCTGCTGCTTTAAATATGTATTGTTATAGCTGTGTTCTGAATGCTTATATTTAGAATAATTTTTTATGCACAAATAATGGTCTCAGTTACTGCTTGTAAAAATAAAAACATTAGTTTTTTCTTGAAATTATATGACTAGCATTACCAAGCAAAATATAGGTTCATTGAAACACGATGTGAACTTATATGTTCCAAACCCCCTATTTTTCTCACCCAAACCTTTCTATATCAATGGTATTTAATTTCACACTCACATTTATGCATGTAGTAGATACTTTGAAATGCAAATAAAATTTATAGTGCAGTATTCAGTGCATCCATGATATTTTACATAACTATAACACATCTGCTCTGCTAACAACACAAAAAGCAAATGGTTCTACATGAATGGGCACTATGCATTATGTCCTATCAAACAGCCCCATTGGTAGTTTTTTATGAAAGTGACAAAATGGATGACAGGTTGATTAAAGCATCTTTTCCCAGCTTAGTTTTTTTAAAAAGAAAGTGAGTTTAGACCAGATGTTGACTTGCTTATGGCCAGCTTAACTACTATACAATAACCACTAGCTTTTGACCAATTATTGGATAGTTTTGACTTTGACAATTAAGGCCAGCTTGGATCAATAAATAATTAGCTATTGGACCAGCTGTAAACATGGCTCCAAAGCTGTCCTTTCTCACACCTCATCTTATTTACTCCTATCATGCTAAAATATACCAGAAGCCAAGTGAATATAGAGTGAAGAGTGCAGAAAGTGGAGGTGTAGAAGGTGTGGAGGACGTAGAGTATAAGAGCATTACTCTAAGGTACGAAAAGGAGAAATAGGTGTCAAGAAAGACAGGTGGGTGTAATGAAAGCATAAAGTGGAGATGAAAGAAAAGAGGGGGTTGAAAGAGCACTACTAGGATGAAAGGAAATGGATGGAAAGATGAAGGAGAAAGAGTTCTTGAATGTGACTTGAAGATGTTGAGGTATCTGTTGTGATCTTGGTTTGTTTTCATAGAGAGTAAGTTTGTGTGTTGTGTGTTTGTAAGATGAATAGTATAAGAGTAATAGTATAATAGTTATAAAAACGTGATGCATTAAGTATTGTTTTGAAGATATATGAATATTTTGTAACATTATAAATGTGTGCATTGTCTAACACTGTGCAACATGCTTATTGAATAATTTCCCCGAAATGTGTGAATACAATAAACAACCAAACAACACAATAAATATTTTCCTATATTGAAAAGCCATTGAATTAATTATTGTTCAAATTGTACAATATGATTATATTATTTGTCAATTGCTTGGTCAGTACATTTTCCATTTTGTTTATTGGGGATGTTGAAGAAGCTTCTCAACTTAAAGTTTAGTAGAAATTACACATATATGAACTAGTGGTGCAATGGTTCAATCTACTCACGGTTCGGTATGTATCACGGTTGTCGCGGTTTTGGTACGGTACGGTATGTGCTATGTTTAAAAGAAAATGGCTACAGAAAAAATTTAGGAACAATACACATATTTATTGAGTAACAAACACCTGACAATACAACAGCTTCAAACATATGAAAGTAGGACATTTTGAAAATTGTATGTTCAAATAAAATGATAAAAAATTAGAGTAAAAGCTTAAATTTCCCATTTTTCTGTGATGCATCTTGACTGTCTCAATCAATTATGCAGATAATAATTATGTCAACACTTCTTAATAATTGAGCACTTTCAGAGTATTGATTACTTCTGTTTACTTTATGCTTGCATTAAGCCAACAACGCATTTTATTAACAGTCATCATAATTAACTTTTTAGGACCATCGTAGTGAATTAAACTTAAGCAAAGAGAAATCGTTCGGCTCTTCTCTCTTAATTAAGCGGGAACAGTATATTAAGAAGAAAACGTTCTTTGCAGACAGCGGGTAAACAGAAGGAATAAATAGAAGCAGCGATCAGGTGCAGAATAACCCCCAGCAGGAATGGGACTGAAGTAACAGACCTGCGAAAACTATAGGCTGTATGTCTGAGTCCATATGGAACACTTCTGGGTCTGGATACGGAACCTCAATCTGCCTATTATGGCCCATTTTCACTGGTACGGTATGGTATGGTTTAGTATGTTTTATGGCTGTTTCAACTATCAAAAGGTACCAAAAAGCTAACCATACCGTACCACTTTTTGAGTACCTTTTGCAAAGGGTACCTAACACAACAAAAAAATACCAAAAGGCGGAGCTACATGCGCAGCTGACTGATATTGGTTTACAGAGAAGCATCACTAGCGTGTCACAAGCAGGAAACTGCCTTTTTTAAATACACAGCCAAGATATTACATCGTAATAATATATACAAATAATAACGAGTCATGGTTGACCCAAGCTCAAACAAACCTTGTTGTCGTCTTGATGAACAGCCACTAAGCCAAAAGAACAAAATCTGCCGTGTCCTGTTTTTGTTTTACAAAAACCATCTTAAAGTGCGAGTGGATTCTCTTTCTCTAAAGAGCTCGAGTGCACTTGCTGTGCATCTATATTAGAAATAACAAACTTTTTGAGCTCTTGATAATAACGTGCACGTGATTATTGAGGTGCTTCTGAAGTCTGATCGTTTCAAAAGTTGATAAATGCGATAGTAAAGCGCAAAAAAACTAAGAAGCAAATGATTTTTTTTCAGCAACCTAAATGATTAACAAACTGCCATGTTTAACTATTATCATCACCTTTTGGATTTTTATGAACTCAGAATGACTGAATTAATCTGTGCTGGTGGAGATTAAAGATACAGATTAGAGGTTGACTGTAGGCTTTACGTTGCTTGTTATTTTTGAACCCAAATAAGGACTAAATGAATGCTGTGTGTAGTTTTTTTCTGTAATTGGTAACATATCGGAGACTGTAAGGGTCTGTATGTGCTCATAGGTTTCATTAATTAATTAATTTTATATAATTGCAGACGTTACAGTAGGCTATTTAGCATTAATCAATGATCTGCAGTTATAATCAAATTATGTTCATAGAAAGGTTAGTAATGAACATTAATATACAAGTATGTATGTGTGTAAAGTGTCTGTTTTGTGAGAAGTGCTTCTCATACGATATATGAGCGACCCTTACAAATTTACTTTGAGTGAGATTTCTTCGAGCGAGAATGACATCGACTGGAACTTTTTGTCATACACCCACCGTTGGTACCCTTTTGGCAGTGGAAAAGCAAGTCTGATAAAGGTGACCCGTACCATACCATACTGTACCAGTCAGTGGAAACGGGTCATTAGTGACCACTGACCACTTATATAGATCTTTGCAATGACAAAAAAAAAATTTTAATCGGCATTTGTTATTTTTTTGTGTCTGAATTTACATTGAGTGTCTGTCGAAACACTTACGGCAATGTACTGTGTTTTGTCCTAATCTCGCATTTGTGCTGTATCTCCTTCACTTGCCATACTGAAACACAGAAACTCCACGCACAGCGACACATGAGGAAACGTGATGTCAACATGACATTTAAATACTAAGAGGCGATTGGATTGATTTGTTGCAGTTGTTTTTATCACCAAATCAATATTAATAATACATAATCTGAACCATGGATCACAGGGCGCACCGAAACATGGAAGGACAACAGGACGATATGATTTTTTACAGATAACCATTGCATTCCTAATATGAACACATATATGAGCAATATCAAGTAGCACTGTGATATAGCTGTATATCAGCACTGCTGTGATTGCGTCCCATTTCCGAAAATATCAAAACACATTTTTAAACAGGTGCTATCCTTATAAATAAAATTCATATTTGAAGTCTAAACCTTCTCACCTAGAAATCCCTCAAAATGCATCTAGAAAATATTAGCAATATTTGTCAAACTATAGTGAGATTTATTACTCCACTTGGCACTTGCTTTGGGTGGAGTGATACACATGGGTTAAGAGGCTGGAACAGTGCTGTTTTCACTAGAATATCTCAAAACAAGAAAAATCTGTTTTATAAACAATATTAATGCATATTCTTAGCACAATGTTTCCCAACCCTGTTCCTGGAGGCACACCAACAGTACATAGTTATCCGACCCATTAACTTCAGGTTTTCAAGTCTCTTCTTCTGATTAGGGTTGGGCGATGTTGACCAATTTGGCATCATACAATGTCTAATGTAAAACATTGCGATGGGCGATGGCATTGTCGCCTTAGGCAGTAGTGAATTAATTATTTATGAATAATTAATTAATTCATAACAAATTTATTACTTGTAGCCTACTGTTTCAACTACCTGACCTGCATGAAGGCATGGGCCAGTATGAGATTCTGACGGTATGATAACCTTGGATAAAAATATCACGGTTGCATGGTGTCACGGTATTGCAATTGCTGCTATAAAATAATGATTTTTAAATGTCTGTGTAAAAAAACAAAAACCTTTTTCCCCTTTAAACACAATATATTTTATTTTGTAAAACATTTAAAATATTTTGGAGCAGTAAACATGTCAGCTTAAATAATTGAAATGCATCATTGACTTCTGCTGTCTTCATTGGTTTCAAAAACACAGATTTCTTTACAATTTTAAACGGCGTCTTTAGATATCTTTTCTGCTGGAGATACTATTGTCCTAAAAAAAAAAGTAAATAAAAAAATTGTACACATACCTTAGGAATGCTATTACAGAAAATTTTAGCTATTACAGAAAATTTTACCTTATTGCTATTACAGAAAATTTTATCGGTTTTAAAACTTTGAATTTTCCAATCCGCTGTATACCTTCAAAACAGTTATCGTCCCATGCCTACCCGCATGGTCTCTGATTTACTCATAACCAAATCATAAATAAATAAATAAAGATCAGTTACACACAAATAACCACCTGTCAATTACTTTTTCCACGAGACTCTGGCATGAATAATCAGAGTGATCTGTGTCGATATAATGGCGTCGGCAAACTTGGTTGGTAAAAAAGGTGCACAACCAACAGTATCTGAGGTTTTCGCTAAAATTACTAAGTACATGCGTGAAAGTGAAAGATTGAAGCAGTGTGCTGACGCTGTGACACGTTACCTGATAGATTCAAAAGACAGAAGAGTCGTTAGATGGAGACAAGATTAATTAAATATCACGTTTAACAACTATAGTGTGATGCAATCCAGCGGTACATCCTTGACAAATTGTCCGAAAACTGTTCACTGCTCTCTGGGATGACTGCTGGAGCTCAGAGTTGCCATTTTAAAACTAAGGCGTATTAGTGTAAACTGGGCGTGTGTATTTTTCACAAGCGGGTCGCTGCTGCGACGGGGGTGAAGGGTCGCAATGCCGGCTCAGCATCGTGATGTCTATCAGCCATTGGTGATGGACGATGGCATCATCTGTAGAGCCAACTCTAGTTCTGATTAGTTGATTTAGGTGTGTTTGAAGAGAGGTTGAAAATGTGTACTGTTGGTGTGCTTTCAGGAACAGGCTTGGGAAACACTGCATTAATCTATGGATTGTTCTAGAATCTGTTGTGTAATATCAAGCAAAATTTACAACAGAATACAGTACACGCATGAGCATTATATTGAAAGACTATGGTACAATCTGTGGTAGAGGATATACTATTTTGTATCTCTTATACTTCTAAAAATACTTTTGAAATGTAAATACTCTTGAAATCTGGATAGTGCCTAAAGTGTCTTTTCTTATCTTGCTTCCACACTTGCCTCTGTTGTAAACATTCCCTTTAGCTTCCCTTCAGTTAAAAAGCTGAAAATATTGCGTACCATATATATTATCCTTGTAGACTAGGTAAAAATAGCTGTCTTGACACCACCCCAATTTTGCCTTCGCTCTGATTGTTTGAGTGTCGCTGAGGCTGATTGGAGTGTCTGCACAGAATATGTCTTTTTGGGTGAATGGCAGGTAGACGAAGGGTTACAAATCACATTTTACAGTCCCGCTGAACAGATACTCAAAGGGACGTATTGTTATACTTGAGAGGTTAGACAATTATTTAAAATACAGTGATTTGCTTCACAGGGGGTTGCCCCTTTAAGAGTTTTTGTGTGCAGTATTGTAAAACATCTTGTCTGCTTCTCAAAATGAATGCGGTCACACAGTCAGGGTTGGTATTGACAAATGTATTCTCTCTAAAATTGTTCTTTACATACTGTACAGGAGCTGAATGCGCCTCGTTTGTATAAACAGGACATTAAATTAACACTTGATGAGTGCCAAATTAATGTTTCACAGTGATGGGTTGCAGCTGGAAGGGCATCCACTGCGTAATCCATACAGTATGCTGGTGGTTCAATTCACTGTGGCAACCCCAGATTAAAGGGACTAAGCCAAAAAGAAAATTAATGAATGAGTGCCAAATTAGAGTAAAAGTTGGTGCTGGTGAGAATATAACTGTGTTTCTCACCAGTTGTTTGTTAAAAACTTTTTAGTTAATTCTTACAACAATTGAGACTTTGATATAGTCTTATTTGATAAGCTCAAATACCAAATCACAAGGATTGTGCTGTAATTTTACAAAAATCTGGTGTGAGCAGCTATAAATAGCAGTGTTCTCAGTATCTCAGAGTCAGAGTTAGACAAAGGATCTCTTAAATTCTCTTAAATTGTATCCTGGGAATCAAAACCTGTATGGCTTAATATAACATTACTGTTGTCTTTTAAAGAGCCCCTACTATGGGTTTTTGAAAATGACCTTCTATGCAGTGTGTAACACAGCACTAAGTGAAAAAAAACATCAAGCTAAGGTTTAAATCTGAAAGTTCACTGTGTTTAAAACTATTGATTCTTTAACAAAATAGTCGACTCAGAGTTAAATAAAGGAATTGTGTTGGGTTCGGATCTTTTGCCTGCCCTGAATGTGTCAACGTGGGTACATCACCAAATATGAAGTGCCAGATCTGGTAAAACGTGAACGCATCTTTCCCCCTCAGATACTAGCGGAGCGCAGGAGATTACGGGACCGATCATGATGCAAAAACAATGATCACTGACAGATGAAAATTTGGCTATGGGGAATAAAGGGTTAAAGTTCATTTTCACAACAATACCACAGTATAGCCAACCATGTGTTGTGTTTGTTCCTGTCATTTTTCAGATTTTGGATACAATAACCTATGCTGCAACGCAGGATTTGTTGGCCGTTTGCTATTAAAGGAAGGAGCAGCAGAAACTATTATGTATGGGACTTTGTTAGACTTTGACTGGGACTTTGTCAGTAACTATTACAGTTGAAATGGATCAGTTTCTTCTTCCTCCAGATCATAACATGTAAGTGTGATTAAAATTGTTGCCTCGTTTTGTGTAGTTTGCAAAATATTTATTTAATTGTGTTGTAAGTTGTAATTGCTTCTAGTGGCTTGTAATCACTTATCTATTAAAGATCAATAGATACCTTAAATTAAGATCTGATACAGTATCTGATAAAGATCAGATACTGTATCTCTCAGGTAAATTTTTTATGGGCTATTCACATATTGCATCTAAAACCACGTTGAAAATGTGACGCATGCTTTTTCGATTTAAATGCGTTTCTGAACTCGCGATCCTCTGCCGTTTGTCTTTGCTATGGCCACCATCAGCTGTTCCTCACACAAGTAGTGAGTTTTCAGAATAGTTCATCTTTTGCCACTGTGTGGATTAATACTGAATGTGTGTCATTGGTAATACTTGGGGTTTGTGTTAAGAGTAGAGGAACATGCTGGTGTTAAACTGCATTGTTTTATTGCATTCCTGCATTAAACTCTCATATATTCTGTGCTACTTTATAGCTAGGGTGAGTGTTTCTCTCTGTCGCACGCTGAACAAAGTCGACCAATCACAACAGACTGGGTCATTGGACCAATCAGCACAGATTAGCCTCACATAAAGGAGGGGTTTGAGAAGAATTAATCGCTGAAGAAATCATATATGAGTCGTTGGGATAATTAGGTAAAAATAAACAATGAAAGTGTGTTTTTTGACCTTGCATGCATATCAGCCTGTTGTTGGAGACCCCCAAAACCAAAATGTGACTTTTTATAATGCAGAATAAAGGCTCTTTAATGAAATATGATGTAGAAACCTAATAAAGATTTTACATTGTTTAAAAAAATCCACGTTTATTATAGACTTTGGGGTGATTATTTTAGGTTAGCTGAAAATGACTTCAATCGGTGAGCCCCTGCAGCTGTTTTAACACAACACAATAAGTTATATATTGATATGATCCCAAATTTTTCTGCTTTTTGTTTTCATTTTCAATCAAAGGGATGTTGGTCTTCACAGCTGTAACAATATATAAACATGTCAACTCTTGTCAAATATATATATAAACATGTCAACTCTTGTCAACATCTGTTTCACTGCTGCATTGATCATAACTGGACAAATCTTGACACTTACTGACTGCAGCGAAACTTGCAAACCAATCAAGTCACTCCATGAATAAGCTTGAAGTTTCTCCTTCAGTGCCTGACAAGCATTGGCATGTTCACACCCTGTTGTTTCTCAATGCGAATTTCACTCAATATCCAACAGCATTTAGACTCTTTTTGTAGAAACCTTTTTTAATACAGTCTATAGTACAAACACTGGTCATATGGCACTGGTTTATGTGCTGGCTTATACAGTGCATCTGGAAAGTATTCATAGCGCTTCACTTCTTCCACATTTTTTTATGTTACAGCCTTATTCCAAAATGGATTAAATTAATTTATTTCCTCAAAATTCTACACACAATACCTCATAACAACAATGTGAAAAATTATTCTTTTAAATTGTTGCAAATTTATTAAAAATAAAAAACCTGAAAAACATGTACATAAGTATTCACAGCCTTTGCCGTGAAGCTCTAAATTGAGCTCAGGTACATTCAGTTTCCACTAATTATTCTTGAGATGTTTCAGCAGCTTAATTGAAGTTCACCTTTGGTAAATTCAATTGATTGGACTTGATTTGAAAAGGCATCCACCTGTCTATATAGGGTCCTAGGGTTGACAATGCATGTCAAAGCAAAAACTAAGCATGAAGACAACAGAATTGTCTGTAGACCTCAGAGACAGGATTGACTCGAGGCACAAGGTTGGGGAAGGTTACAGAAAAATTTTTGCTGCTCTGAAAGTTTCAATGAGAACACTGGCCTCCATCATCCATAAGTGTAAGATGTTTGGAACCAGAAGGACTCTTCCTAGAGCCGGCCGGCCATCTAAGCTGTGTGATTGGGGGAGAATGGCCTTAGTCAGGCAGGTGATCAATAACCTGATGGTCACTCTGTCTGAGCTCCAGCGTTCTTCTGTGGAGAGAGGAGAATCTTACAGAAGAACAACCATCTGTGCACCAATCCACCAATCAGGCCTGCAATTTGCCAAAAGTCATCTGAGGGACTCCCATAAGAAACAAAATTCTCTGGTCAGATGAGACTAAAATTGTACTTTTTGGAGTGAATGACAGGTGAATGCCAGGCATTACATTTGTAGAAAACCAGGCAGTGATTATCACCAGGCTAATATCATCCCTACCATGAAGCATGGTGGGGACAGCATCATGCTGTGGGTATGTTTTTCAGCAACAGGAGCTGGAAGACTAGTCAGGATAGAGGGAAAGATGAATGCAGCAATGTACAGAGACATCCTGAATGAAGGCTTGCTTCAGAGTGCTCTTGACCTCAGACTGGGGTGACAGTTCATCTTCCAGCAGGACAATAACCCACAGACAAAATATCAATGGAATCGCTTCACAACAATTCGATGAATGTCCTTGAGTGGTCCAGCTAGAGGCCAGACCTAAATCCTATTGAACGTCTCTGGAGAGATCTGAAAATGGCTGTACACTGTCACTTCCCATCCAACCTGATAGAGCTTGAGAGGTACTGCAAAAAGAAATGAGCAAATATTCCCAAAGACAGGTGTGCCAAGCTTGTGGCATCATATTCAAAAAGACTTGAGGCTGTAATTGCTGTT
>CAIGQZ010032903.1:3336001-3347181 GCA_903798205.1 Danio tinwini | reverse complement strand
ATTCTATTCTATTCTATTCTATTCTATTCTATTCTATTCTATTCTATTCTATTCTATTCTATTCTATCCGTGACCTTTCAGGACTGGAGGTACTGTAGTGCTGAGATTTGTGGCTGAACTGGTCTTAATTCTCTTCCTACTGACACCAGAACTAGGTCAGAGTGGAGCCTGTGTCTGAGTCTGCAGACAGGAACACGCAATCACCACTTTCCCTGGCCTGAGGAGCCCACAGTTGTTTGCTGTTAGCCATTAGCAGCAGACAATGAGGCTCCATCAGCACCGCGCCATCACTCAATTCAATGAACACATTCACCGGAGCGTCCCATCCAGACAAATATGTGCTTATAAAAACAGCCCATGAGACCACCAATGCTAGCACACATTCTTAACACTCACTAGTTTATTTAAATAGTTCACTAACAATTCCAGCTGCATCATTTATCATATTGATCAAATAAAGTGAAAATAAAATATGTATAATGTTAATGTTTTGAATGAGTAATATTCTTTTGAAGCACTTATTCAGCCAAGAATATATATATATATATATATATATATATATATATACAGTTCTGTCTGGTTCTTGAATCTGATTGGCTGATAGCTGTGTAATATTCTGCAAATAACAGCACTCGCCTCTGCCGATATACAGTGACAAGCAGAGGACACTCTACAGTTTGACAAAAATTGCTGCTGTTGGGCAACAAAATGTACGTTTGAGGCTTTTTAGTCGAGAATGTAGTTTTAAAAATATTTAAAAATATTTATTATTTTTGAGAGACAGCGCATTGGCGGCCTGTCTTTGAGCAAAGATGGTTAACAATGTTTATCCACAAGATGACGTTAGAGACCACATAAGCCCTAAGCGCTGTATTTATATCATAGTAATATTGCTATCTCCCAATTGCAACAGAGAAATACTGGGAAATCTCTGTGGTATAATCTTAAAATGTAAGCAAAATCACCTGTTTTGTCAACACTTTAGATATTACACTAAAGAATAATTCAAACACTAGCTCTAAAGTGACACTGCTGAATGAGCAACGGTTTTTTGCTGTTCTGACCATCAGCTGCAGATGTGAATGAATGGTGGACGAAAGCAGTTTGTATATTTCATATATATCACATAACAGCTCAAGTGATTAAGGTTGATCAACTACTTATTCCAGTGTTTCATTGTTCGACTTAATTGAAATGATAAAACCAATGCCACTGATACAGTTTGTATTACTATGTTTACAAGTGCTGAGGAACCCTACGCAGTTAAATTATAGTAATGTAGTAATAAAGTGTTTAGTTTTAGACATGCACTGTAAGCAGTTGTCCAATCACAACAGTGATAAATCTGACCAGTCAGAGCAGAGTAAACTGTCAGAAAGGTGGGGCTTTAATATTGATAAAATGCAGCAATGTATGTCATGAGAACATAAAATGGTGCATCCTAAATAGCTTATTTCCCCACTATATACTGTAGTATGTAAAAACAGATTGTGAGTCAAGTAGTAGGGCTTGACGATATTGTAAGAATCTGATATTGCAATATTTTATTTTTCATCCATAAATATTGCGATATAAATACAGTTTCAGAAGATGGTTTTAAGAACTGTATTTGACAGTTTTCTAAGGAGTGTACCCAGTGTTCAGGTACAGAAATTGAATAATCACAATGTAAATAAATGCTTTTCTTACTTGCTTTGTCTCATTTTTAAATATATAAAAACTTGTTTTCGTCTCAGAAGAAATAAATCAAAGTTGTTTTCTTAAAATAAGCAACATTATCTGCCAATAGGGTAAGTGAATCTTATAAAATGTAATTATTTGGACTAGAAACAAAACAAAAACGATAAGAAAAAATGCGTAAATCGTATAAATAATTAAATACAATTCATCTTTGTTACACCTCCAAACATCATCATTTCTTGTGCCCAAATGTTTTAAACTCTCTTAAAAAACCCAGTCACAGGTCTTAAAAACACATGCAAATTATAAACTTTCACTCTATTATGTTTAAACTGAGCAGTCACTCTACAAATCACGTGTTCTGAGCCTTCTGGTCAAATGATCAACATTGCATTGGGGTTAGCAACAGTCCAACTCAACATTGCATTTCTTGTGATGTGAATATTGCGGATGCGCACATTGCGATATCAATGCTGAAACGATATATTGTGCAGCCCTACCGAGTTATACAGTATGTCCGGATTCATGGTATTTGAAAAACAGTAGGCGAGAAGTATTTGAATCCCGTACTAAATTCGACAAGATTCTGAAGAATGCATCTAGCGGACTCAATTTATAAATGAGAAATGAAGTAATGCAACTGACACAGGTAGATCATGTGATGATGACAAATGGTGGATGTACGTCTGAATTCCATTTATACTACTTGCATTCGTACTCTAACAATTGTGAAGTAAATAATCAAGATTCAAATGTAGTGCTAATGTGAGGACTATGTAATTTTGGATCCAGACTAAGTGTTTAATTAATTAATTAATTAATTAATTAATTAATTAATTAATTTATTTATTTATTTATTTATTTATTTATTTATTTATTTATTTATTTATTTATTTTATTCTGAATATGTAAACCTGTTGTATGGGACCTTTAAAACAACATAAGGCATTTAATACAGCATATTATGGGTATTTAAAAGTGTCTTTAACAACATACTGTGGTGGAAATTTTTGTGATTTAAAGATACGTTTTAAACATTTTAACTGAATAACTCAAGTCTAAAAGAAGTCTAATTGTATAACTTCAAATTATGGTAACACTTTGAATAATGGTCCATTCGAAAATTTTAGGTAGTGTATTTACTAACATTAACTAATAATCTTGTAAAGCATTTGTTAATCATATAGTTCAACATGTAATGCATTATTAAAATCCAAAGATGTGATTGTTAACATTAGTTAATGCACTGAAAGTTAACATGAACTAACATGAATCAATGTTATTTAACTTAAATAATGATAATGAACGTTACCAAAGATGAAGAAATATAGCAATAAATGTATTACAAATGTTTGTTCATGTTAAATACAAAGTGTTACTGCATCTACATATAGTAAATACTAAATTAATGAAAATATATTTTATATATTTATACCTGATTGTGATTGATTGAACATGACCGATAGGAGCAAATGCAAATTTATCCATTTATTTATCATTTGATATTGCTTTATTAGTAGCAAAATGTTAATAAAGTTAAAATGATGCCACTAAAAGTCATATATATAGTTTATATTATCTTTATATAACAAATGTGAAAATATTATTGTTATATTATGACTGTTACTATTATTATTAAATATTTTTCATTTAAAAATGATTATATTTTATGTTTATAATAAGGGTTTTCACTCAATCACTTATTATCACTTAGACTTGTTCTAAGACAAAAGTAAAACAATAAAATTTATACACAAAAAGCATTTGAAAAATGTACAAAAAATCTGTGATCTTAATAAAACAAGCTGAAATCGGTTAGTTTTATTAAAAATCCGTCCCAGAAACTAAAGAAACCCCCACAAAATGATTGAATGTTATTTGCTCTATATGATGTCAGAACACAGAGAGGTGGAAGAGCGCAAACTTACTCATGTAGTCTGTGTGTTTTTGCAGGATGATGGTTAATATTGAGTGACAGAGCGAGGGAAACATCCAGTAGCTGCATTTTTTAAACACGCTTGACTCTCTCTCATA
The DNA here is from genome assembly GCA_903798205.1 of Danio tinwini. Taxonomy (NCBI): domain Eukaryota; kingdom Metazoa; phylum Chordata; class Actinopteri; order Cypriniformes; family Danionidae; genus Danio; species Danio tinwini. The sequence goes on along the minus strand of CAIGQZ010032903.1, from coordinate 3,343,467 downwards.
TGCACACATTCAAAGCTGCTACAGCTAAGGTTTAAATAGTGGCTTTCGGCACAGGGTTAAGGATCCATGGGTGTCCCTGCTTTAGAAACCCCATATATGTGCGTGACTTTGTTGTGACATGAAGAAACCCAGAAAGTGTGTGTTTGCACTGAAATGGTAATGGCCTGGTCTCCCTCTGACATTCGTCTCCCTCCCTCTGTTCTTCGGCCTTCACTGAAAGAGAAAGAGAAAGGGAGAGAATACAGAGCAGGTCCAGATGATGTGGGAGGTGTGTGTTGGCGAAGGGGGTTATGGGAACGGCTGAGGTGATGCACTTTGATAGCAATTCTCAAAACCTTCTTTTTATATAAACATCACTGTTTTTTGTCTGTATGCAGCAGTAGGTAACCAATGCATCTATAATTTAGGACATTGCAGGTGAATAGGGCAAACAAACAAACAAGATAATTTATAATAATCATCATTTATGTAGTTAAGAATTGCAGACTTTTTTGTATTACAAGTTTTCCAAAATGTTTGCAAGTATGCAAATTCAAATATGCAAATTATGCATTAATTCATTAAATGAAAGCTAATTTGCATATGTTTCTAGAACAAAAAATCTGAACATTGGATGAAGTCAGGTTTAAAATTATTGTTTAAAATTTTTATGACATATAACCGAGGGGATTCTGGGAATCTTAGGGATTCAGAAAATTTGGCAAATAGTCACAAACAGGTGGATAAACATGAAACCTTGAGAATATAGGAATATTAATACTGTAGGCGGTTCATTCCACTGTGGTGACCCCTGATTAATAAAGAGACTAAGCCGAAAAGAAAATAAATGAATGGATACAGTGTGTAAAAGTGCTGCTGAAGTGGAGATTTATAGCTCAGTTCAGGAGGAAAAAAAACTCATTTTGTGAATATGGTCTTCAGAAATGTTTTGTTATTGAAATCTACTGACAAAAATTGTTAAAGAACTGTATAAAAACTGTATTAAAAGTGTCAGTTTTTTGTAATATTTCCCAAAATTTAAGCTCTTTGTAATATTTGCACATTTTTTTCTTCTTTTTCTCTATGCCAGTCAAACACTTTAAGATGCTTATCAAAATGAGTTACTACAGAATATACTTAAGTCCGTACAAAAAGTAGTGTTTTTATATAGTTAAAAGGACATTTTGCTGTTAATTTAGTCATCCTCATACCACTCATGCTGTAGGTGATATGTTTCTTTCATTATAAAATTGAGGTTTTTGGAAGCAAATTGGTCTTTCTATTATGAACACGAGCAGGAACACTTGCCAAGGTTGTGGATTAAAGGTAAACGTGTTGTAAATAATGTTTTTTTTCTTGCACAAACTTTTGCTTCAAAAACCATCAATGTATCATTGGTATAAGATTCTGATAGTATGATAATCTTGGATAAAAATTTCAGTTTCACGGTATCCCAGTTTTGTGATTACTGATCTAAATGAGCTCTTTTTTTAATGTCTGGGTAAATTCCCGCATTGAACACAAAACATATTATTTTAGGAAACATTTATAAGATTTTGGAGCTGTAAACATGTCAGCCTAAATTATTCAAATAAATCATTGACCTGCTGTTTTCAATTGTTTCAATAGCACATAATTCTTTACAACACAAAGAAAAACACACAAAAAACTTTACATATTCCTTAGAAAACGGTATAACAGAAAATTGTAGTGGTTTTAAAACCTTGACTTTTCCGAACCATGGTAAATCTTGAAACTGGTTATCATCCCGTGCCTAAAGCCAAATTTTATGTCTTTATATGTTTGTTTGTTTTTTGACTCAAAAAGTGCCATTAGTTGTTCACTTGCATTCTAAGACATAAGAAGTACATAAGAGATTCCAAAACCTGAAGTTAATGAGTCAGAATAGGGGCATCCAAAATATGTACTGTTGGTGTGCCTCTAGGAGAAACACTGCTTTTAGCTTCTATTGTGGAAAAAAATGACCTAGATCTTGAATATCCTGAGAATGAATAAATTAACGTTTGAATGCATGTTTTATTTATTTATTTTTTGTTTTTTTAATATTTCCCAAATGATGTTTAACAGAGCAAGGAAATTTTCACAGTATGTCAGATAATATTTTTTCTTCTAGAGAAAGTCTTATTTGTTTAATTTCGGCTAGAATAAAAGCAGTTAAAATTTTTTTAAAAACTTAAAATTTTCAATTTTTTTTTCCAATAGTCTACAGAACAAACCATTGTTATACAATAACTTGCCTAATTATCCAAACCTGCCTAGTTAAGCTAATTAACCTAGTTAAGCCTTTAAATGTCACTTTAAAGCTGCAGTCACACTAGAGTTTGTGTGTGCAAAATTCTGTTGTAAGGCTCTGCAAAAAGGGGCGGGACTAAACAAGATCATTAGACATTAAAAAAAGCGAGCGATTGGTCCATATTTAAAATTTCTGTAGAGAGAGGTCATGTTTTGATCCTCGATTGGTCTCATGCAGTCAAGTGATGCGTTTTGCACAATGTTTCGGGTCTGACACATTCGCATGCATATGAATGGATGTCTATGGGTAGAAAATGCAGTGTGACCGCAGCTTAAGCTGTATAGAAGTGTCTTGAAAAATATCTAGTCAAATATTATTTACTGTCATCATGGCAAAAAACAAATAAATCAGTTATTAGAATTGAGTTATTAAAACTATTGTTTAGAAATGTGTTGAAAAAAAATCTTCCCTTTGTTAAACAGAAATTGGGAAAAAAATGAACAGGGTGGCTAATAATTCTGACTTCAACTGTATATGAAACAATATACTGTAGATCAAGTTATATAAACATTTTGGCTCTCTTAAGTTTGTAATAATATATAATTTCATAATTATTTCTATTGTCTGATATATGTTGAAAGTGTACTGCTGAATGTACAGTTAAAATCAGAATTATTAGCCTCTCTTTTTTTATGTCCCAAATGATGTTTAACAGAGCAAGGCCATTTTCACAGTATGTCTAATAATATTTTTTCTTTCTGAAAAAGTCTTATTTGTTTTATTTTGGCAAGAATAAAAGCAGTTTTTAATTTTTTAAGAACTATTTAAGGTCAAAATGATTAGCCCCTTTAAGCACATTTTTTTTGCAAAAGCCTAATTACCTTAACCTGCCTAGTTAACATAATTAACCTAGTTAAGCCTGTAAATGTCACTTTAAGTTGTATAGAAGTGTATTGAAAAATAGCTAGTAAAATATTATGTACTGTCATCATGGCAAAGATAAAATAGATCAGTTATTATAGATAAGTTATAAAACTATTGTGCTTAGAAGTGTGTTGAGAAAATCTTCTCTCCGTTAAACAGAAATTGGGGAAAAAAATAAACGGGGGTAATAATTCAGGGGGGCTAATAATTCTGACTTCAACTGTACATTTGTGGTAAAAATGCACTACAGTTAAAATTGCAATCAAATGCATTACCTGTGTTTTTGGAAATAATTTTGAATCCATATTTGACTATTACAATTTGGCATCAATAAGAAGTGCATATGAAATGAGCTAGGAAACATTTGAGGAAGTATACTCTCTTTAGTACCCTTAAGTTGCCTTTTATCTGCAAGTCATTAAAACAACATGCTTTATAAGATTTCAAGTACACTACAAGTGCATATTCAATACCATTACGTGCGCTAGTTTTCACAAGGGTAGTCTTGTCTCATTGTGACAATTATTTTGTGAAGTGTGTGTGCCTGAGACGCTGATTGTTTCTGAGGTCAGATTGTCATCTGTAATTGCTGGTCTTTTTGCTTACTAATAAGGACACTGGGGATTTGTTTACAAGCAACACTATAGGGGTGCAGTGCAGTGAATGACTGCAAAACATATTTTTAGTGGCTTAATGTTACATGTAAATTTGGAGCAAGTGGTAGTCGGCTAATGTTTTGCTTTAGCGTCCAATGCATTATGCTAATGTGCCGTTAAATTGCTTACGCTCTCTATGGATTTGAGATGTGACAATGGAGAAAGGTGGGAAAAAAATGGAATAGCTGGCAGTCAGGAGCTTTGTTGAAGTGTGAAGTGATGAGAAGAGAATAAGAGAGAGAGTGTGTAGCTTTAATGCCTGCCATAGAGAGATAAACAACCTATCGTTTGACCTTTGTCAAGATCAAATCATAAGCTCTGCAAGACATATTGATGCAAAAACCCACATACACACACAAATCAATTCAATTAAGCTACATAAGATGGCTTGTGAAAGTAGTTATTCCATTGTCCATCCATTTATGTCTCCGATTTCACTGTATTTCCTTCTCTAGGGTGAGCGTTTGTGTGTATGCAGGCAAAAAAGTGCTATTAAGACTGGACTAGTTTTCCCGGTGGAGGGAAGGAAAATTCATGTTTCAGAAATGTACTTTGCTTCTATTTTCATCCCATCTGCATTAAACGCATCTGTGTTTTTCTCGCACAACCTTGGAAAAAAAGTCACAAAGCAAATTATCTGCTGGTAACTCAAGTGTTTTCTGAGAAATCTAATCTTGTCCGGACTACAATGTCTGTGATTGCAGTATATTATTTATTTTCCGCTCCTGTCCTTATTTTGACCTTTGCTGAATATGGAGGCTAAAGTGAAATTTCTTGTTGCGCTGCCTAGTGAAGATCCATTATGAATCTGTCTGCAAACTTTGTGTGCACTAATGGCATTCTGTCTAAATATAAAATACTAAAATGTTTTAGTCAAAATAAGAAGTCCATAGACGCATTGAAGCATAGATGCAGCATGTGTTTTGGCCTTTCCTTCACAGAGAAAGCCTTTTTTAAAATCTTGTGTTGGGATATCTAGCCAATATCATGCGTATTCAATAAAAAAAAAATGTCAGGAGAGGGTTTTCTTCAATGTCAAGAATATTAGTAATTTATTGGATACAAACGAATAATTCGATTCACAGAGTTCTGGTAAACCCCAATGCAATGCAAGAGTTACATTCAGGAGGTGCGCAACAGCTTTCATTTCCTGACTCCAGCTTTTATAAGCAGCTGATATTAACAGGTGGAGTTTAGTGGAATTCGTCACTTGTCAAACATTCTCCAGTCCTCCATTGGCCGCACCCATACATACATCCTCTTTTTCTACCAAAAATCCGTTTCAACCCATCTCTGCTCACAGGAAGTTTAGCTGCAGAGCTCAAGTTAATTTTAGATGTGGGCAGTGACTCAGACTTGTAGATATGATGTTGATGCTTGTATGTACCATTTATGTCAACTCATTTAAAGTAAGTGCTTCGACCTACAATTTTGTGAAATCGCAAACATTTACTTCAACATACATTTGACTCAGGGTGCGAATTATACATTGACGATCGGGGGGTGGGGGTGGGGGGCAACTTTTCTGTAATAATATTATGTGTAATACATGGTTCAGTGAATCGAATTAAATGACATTAATTTTATTAATGCAACATGTTTAAATTTTCAGTGTTTTGTGGGATAGTTTGTGTTTAGTGACCCCCAATATCCAAACCCATTTCAGAGGTTACTGTAGATTACAATATACAAACTATGCATCTAATTTTACTTTACCTTTATGCTATACACCTATTTTACAAGAAAAGTGTTTGTGAACACTTACTATGTCTATTGACTTATATTATTTGTATTCATTTGCAGTCAAATGTATATTTATATTACCTATTATTTAATTAGCAATATTAGTATTTATATCGCAGATCAGAGCAAACTATTTCTTACTATTTAGAGGACTAACCCCCCATACATTGTTTTCACTTTCTTCAGTGGGGATCAACCATTAATTAGAGGAGGTTAGTCCCCCTCAAACCCCCCTGTAATTCACATCCTGATTTGACTGCAGTCTCTAGGAAATTCTGGGGCAGTATAATATATTTTGTTCCTATTTACACTAATGGTATTCACTCAAAAAAAGACATTTGTAGTTTGTTTAAACTACTTATTTAAAATAAGCTGAAACAACACAATTCTTGAGTTTTTTAAGGACAACTTGTTTGATTTACAGTAGGTGTAATCCACTTAGATTTGTAAAAACTAATACATTAACTTAATTCCTTCAAGTTGTCCAAACAAAAATCAATTGTGTGCAACCCTGCATTTTTAAAAGTGTTTACATGGACATTATATAGATGAAGAAAGGATTGTGTACACAACCAAATAAATAATACATAATAACTTAATGTTGTTTATTTGTAATCAAATATGTTTGCCTCACCTTTCTATCTCCTTATGGACAACTTTTCAGGCATGGTCAGTTTGCTTGGTGTGGCATATATTTCCAATGAGCCTGTGCCGGTTTATGTGCTATTAACGATCATAGTGTTGTTAATATAAATGCTACTTTTTGTACCGTCTTCATATGACATCCATGCAACACTGATCATGTTTACATGCACATAAAAATAAGGATAACTCACAAATGAAATGAAATGAAATGAAATGAAATGAAATTAAATTCAACTCAACTCAACTCAACTCAACTCAACTCAACTCAACTCAATTCAATTTAATTCAATTCTATGCAAGTCAATTTGTCTTTATTTCTATAGCGCTTTTACGATGTAGATTGTGTCAAAGCAGCTAAACATAAAAGTTCTAATAAATTGAAACTGCAGTGTCAGTCTTCAAAGTTTAAGTTTAGTTTAGTTCAGTTCAGTGTGGTTTAATTTTCACTTCTGAAAGTCCAAACACTGAAGAGCAAATACATCGATGCACAGCTCCACAAGTCCCAAACCAAGCAAGTCAGTGGCGACAACTTATTGATACAACTCGTTTTCTCAGCTTGTGTGCAAATCAATAATCCATCAATGCAGATATAATTAACAAGACTTCCTTATTAAATTGGTTTATTTGTGGGTATGATGTCAAAGTGTAATAATTTGAATATTTGCTGTGATTATATAACCTGTTATGTGGGTTGTTGTGTTAAATAAATCATTAAAAAAGTAAATATTACAGCACGTCTGCTGGAAACTTACAGCTCATATTTTATGACCTCAAGATGCAGCATCTTGATTGTACCATTTCTACTTCTGCTGGACAAGATGATGGAAAGCTTTTATAAATCTTTAAGTCAAAAAAGCATCTGAGTTTGCAATACATTTCCTTCTCCCTTACTGCAAAATTTTTGCTTCATCCGGATGCATTTAAACCCACAATAAAGGACTCTGCTCCAGTCACATATCACACATGCACACTTCAATAAGGCAACAGAAAGCAGGTTAATGCATTTACATGCTGAGCAAAATCGGCTTAGAGGAGCAAATATCTAGCTGTGACAATCGATTTATGTTTAAGCTATTTATGACCTTACTTTGATATAGGAAAACCAGTTCACATGTTTGGATTATTGAGCAAAATCTGGTTAAGAAAATACATGTAAAGTAAGCACATTCAATGGTAGAACACTTACTCATAATTACTGTCCTATAGTATGTTGCAAATCATAACCCTGCATAGAATAGGAATTAAGTAGGCACCTGAATGCACCA